>JAPXVT010000018.1:12451458-12462388 GCA_029823135.1 Acanthurus reversus
ATACATGCATTAAAAAATTTGACACACAGTCTCACACTCACTCACACTTACACAAGCATGACATTGGCACGGTAAGCAGCATGCTCCTTTAGGAAATCAGGAATGGCCATGCTTTCTTCCCCTAATTCAATGGGCGGCAAAATGTTCCACTGCTGCACTGAGGCCAGACAGGCAGCAAGCTGTTATCAGTCTTTATAGCTGCAACTAGGTGGCAATAACACTCTGGACCAACGTCTGGCCTCAAAAGAGATGGAGGGAATGGGTAAAAATTGGCCTTTTCAGTCGCAGTCACTGTGGATTCATTGACATGTGAGACTGTTAAAGTACCTGGAACCCGAAACACCTGCAGCACTCTTGCTCTGGATGTAAACATTCATCGGCCTCTTAACCTGTCCATGGGAAAAAAGGAGGCAATGAAGGTCAGAGTCTCTATCTGGTGTCTTTTGGAAAGCTGGGTGTATGAAAGGAGGTTAGATTGTGGAAGCAGTCCTTAGCAGGCACCCTGATTGCACAGTTCCAGCAGAGGTCGCGGCCGGTCTTTGGGGTCACAGCTGTCGTGGGTTAGTGTGCGCCCATCATGGCCCATGCAGCGCAGCTGGCGTTTGCGGAAGCCTCGGCCACAGGTCTTGGAGCATACCGACCATTCTCCGAGAAGCCAGGAGGGACATGGCTGGGTGGCGCAGGACCGTGAGGCCAATGGGCGCAGCTCTTCCGGGCAATCTCTAGAGGGTCGACCCTGGGGATCTAGACACACCACCTCTCTCTGCTGCGTACCTCCTCCACAGGTCTGGGAGCAAGGACCCCACTCCCTCAGGGTCCACTCGGCTCCACCCACCTCTCGGATGGCATTGATGGACTGGCGACGGCCTCCGTTATTGTTGGACACTGAAGCAGCATTGTTGGGTCTAGGTGCAAAGTAGCTGTACTTCACCCTGGGCCTTGGGGCTTCCCCCACCGAAAGCACCTGGATGGTGAGTGGCTCAGGGAGGGGGGAGAAGCTCCGGATGCGCTCCAGGGTGGCAGAGGAGCCGCTGTATCGCAACAGTGCCCCTCGTAAGGTGATGTCAGTCTCCATGGTCATCAGTTTGTAATCGCCATTCAAAAGATAGGTTCCATCCTGGCGACGCACTGCCAGATAGCTGTTATCATGACGACCGTTGCCTGGGGCACGTTGCTTTACATCTAGGTGTGTAGCACCAGCAGGGATAGTAACAACATCCTGGTAACCAGGCCTGAAACAGGAAAAGACAGAGGTTAGACTCAGACAGAAATTATGCAATACATTCTTTGGGGTGTCAGTGCATATTTTAAGACATTAGGTGTGTAACAAAATGGCTGTTAGATGTTTACCTGGCACGCTCTAGAGAGCCAGACACTTTCTTGCAAGTAGAGCCATCTCCACCGCACACTCCACACTTATCAAAGCGCTTGCTAGAGCCAATGACACGATCACATCCAGCCTTGACACACTGGCCTTGAACACAAACTGTGGTGGAGTCTGGGCTGCAGGGTGTGCCATCAGCCACCTGGGGGCAACAACGAGACAGAGATGGAACGTTAGGGTTATGTCAAGTAAAACTGTTACGTAAGAGTCAAGGAGTAAAAAAGTAAAAGTCTTTTTCTCAGTGAGCCAGTGGCCTAAGGGCTGAGAGAAATTACATTAGCTGATAACTTCAACTGGCAGGTCTGCACAAGTAAGAGAGCTGTTTTAGATAAACGAAGACCCTGAGAATGTTGAAACACCATTCTAAAACAAAGTTCTAAAAAAACATACAGACTTTATTAATATAATCTTGCATCTAGCAATACTCACCTTGGATTTGAGGACAAAGAAATATCCTGTCCCTTTGGCCCGGCACACCAGCTTGCAGCGGTCTTTGGGAGAAACTCCAGCATACTTGGGCACCCACTCAACACCCTCGCCTGAACCCAGCGACACTTGGGCTGACATGTCGTTGTGCGCCAGGCACTGTTCCTCACGGAATGACAGGCCTGAGAAAGGGACACAGAGAGGTCAGATTTATTGCTTGTCCAGCCTGACCATTCAGCCACTGCTAACTTTCACACCAGTGTGCGAAGTACATCAAAACATGACATCTACAGACAAACCTGAGAGAAATACAGTGTATGGTGCTATTCTATTTCATGTCTATTTCCTGCAACAAGTTTTCAAGAAAGTATTCACAACATGTCGCAAACTTTATCCAAAATTAGCTATTTCAATGTCATTAAAAGATGTCTTACCATTGGTGTCAGGGCAGGTGTCCGTGTTACAGGAGCGGTACTGGATCCTCTTGCCCTCACAGTATTTGCCCCCATTCTTGGGCAGAGGGTTGTCACAGGAACGGAAAGAATACTGCACCCCTCCACCGCAGGTCCGAGAGCAGTCGCCCCAGGGTCCCCACACTCCCCAGCCACCATTGACAGGAGTCTGAAAGCACCAGGCACATGACAATTGCATTTTTTTAAATAAATGGCTTGGATTTAACTGATTCATTAACATAAACTGGTCCAACTACAGGAAAAATACAACATGCATGCTGCATGTATGCTTTAATTACTTTAGGGTGATTGTTTTTTATGTGTTCTGGCTCCTACCTGGTGTTTGGCGGCTTGGCTTTTAGTGAGACACTGTCCAGCCAGGCAGTAGCTCTCATGCCCACATGGCGTCCCATCAGCCCAGGGGAAGTTCTTCGTCTGGCACACCAGCAAACCATTAGATGTCGTCACAGTGCACCACAGTGCTGCGCACGTGGTACTCAGATCAGGGCAGTGTTGAGAGTCTTCACCAAAGGTCAGCCGACACTGATGGTCAGCGTCATAGACGGTCCCAGGCAGGGGCTGGGGCAGCGGCTGAGGTTTGACTGGTTTGTCCAGCAGGCACTGACCATGACCATTGTCCAGGAAGGTGGTGACCATGAGTGCGGAGCAGGGCGACCACGGCTGGTGCTGGTCCAGATTGGACAGGGTGGAGGCCATCATGTGGGAGCCCCAGTGGGCACCGTTGACCCCGGAGCACAGCTGGGCGTCATCATGAGGCATGTTAAAGACATGGCCTGCAGGAGAGAGAATAAATAAAAGAGTTCTTTGAGCACCTCTAGTCTACGTAGTCTCAGCAATTTGATACATTTCAAGAGTAATTTCACACAAGAATATGTCGTTTTTATCTACGCACCCAGTTCATGTGCAACAGTAAATGCTGCTTGCAGTCCATCGTCCTCGATAATTGAGCAGCTTCTGTCAGGGTCACACACTGTGCCAACATCAGCCATGCCAAGAGTGTCACATGAGTGCGCACCACAGAGATCCTAAAAAGGGAAGAGAGAGAGAGTGAAGTTAATCTTTTATTTCGATGTGACTTCTCTTCCTTTTTTCTATCTCTGATCTATTCTCTATTTTAACAAACTTCCGCTTCTTCCACTGTGACTTACCGTCCTGGTGAAGAGCACAGCTGTGTCATAATGCTCGGGGTGGCGGTCACTTGGTGGATTGTGTTGCCGCTGCCACTGGCAGAAGTTGCGGAGGGTCATAGCGGCGTTAGATGACACCTGAGGGCCTCGCTCCTCCTCATATACCACCAGCAGCTTCACGACTGCCAGGCTGATGGAGTTGTGGATGCTGGGGTGGCGGTAGAGGCGGGATGCCACTGCCATGATGGTCAGTAGGTAGGGTTTGAGCCCGGCGCCGTGGAACTCAGCCATGGACTGGTCGGCCACAAGCATGATCTCCAGGTAGCGAGGGGTAGAAACAAACCGTCTGGTCCTGTGGTGAGCTGAGGGGAGAGAAGAGAGATGCAGAAAGAGGTCAGACCCATCGTAATTTGCAGGTCATGTGAGCTGAAATTAGGCTGCGGTCCCATTTGTATTGTAACTTCAGACACATTTGTTATCTTTGATAGAAATTAATCAGCTTGTCTGGAACATTCTGCACACTGCAAAACTATGCCACTGTTCTAAATAGTAGATACAAAGGCCGGTTTTTTCCAGGGGGATAGAGGCTCCAAAGAGAGCTCCGGATGTGCCTGGAGGAGCCTGGCTGTGACTCAGCGTCACACCACCGGCGGCTCCTCCTCCTCAGGGTCCACATTCCTGCAGTGACCTTCTCTAGTGGAAAATTATGCGAATGAGAAAAAGCAAAGGGAGAAAATCCTTTTCTGGGGGAAAAATGTCTGCCGGTGCGAGTTGTACCAGGAGGCGGGTTTACACGTCTCAGCACTGCCGGGCTCGGGCTGATCCCAACACCGCCGCACCCCTCCCCTCCCTCCGCCTCTCCTCCTCCTCCTCCTCCTCCTCCTCCTCCTTCTCCTTGGAGAGGTTTGCCCCCACCCCTTCCCCCCTCTCCTCCCCTCCCTTCTTAATCTCTGGTAGTGTGGATGGTGCTGTCAAAAAGGTAGCTTAGTTCAGTGCGCATGCTGTGCAACTTGGCACACACACAGCTCCAGCTGACAGCAGTCTGCTCTGCATATTCACTATAGCAGTGACGTCTAAAGAAGATAAGTTAATTGTGTTTTTTGTATTCAACTGTAGATAAACTGAGTACATTTCGTAGCGCAAATAAACACTTTCACTGTTTCTTTGACCAGTTTGTGGTTGCTGATCTGATCATCTACGATTGGTTAAAAATGGGTGATAAACTGATGCGCACAGTATTTCTACAACCTTACCTGTCTGGTCTGCGTTAGCGGCTCCGTGCTTGGCTTCTTTCTCCAGATTCTTTGGCACCCTCTCCTCGTCCTCGTTGACCCCGCACTTGGAGCTCCCCTCTTCAGCCAAAGCTGCCCGACCTCTCCGGCGGATCATGTGGACATCCTCCTCGGTGCCACGGAAATCACTGGAGTTAAGAGGCTGAATAAAATACTCTTCACCCTGAAAGTAGAATCCGCCCCTGAGTCCGTGGCACAGGTTCAGGGCAGCGGCAGAGTGCTCCTCTCCGTTCACCGTGCCCGAGAAGAAACAACCCTGTGGCTGTGGTTCCTGTGTCGGTTCGGACTCGGGACTCGCCACAACGTGGAAGACAAAACCGGGCGCCAAGAAGGTCTGGTCAGGCTCTAATTGCAAGACTAGCTCCTTGCCAAATACGTCCAATCTGTACCATCTCATCTCCGCCTCCTTCTCCCTCTCCTCTTCGGAGTGTGTCCGCAGCGGTTCGGCATCGCTCTCCGACCGGGCCGACGGGTCTAATCTGACCGGCACAACTGTGCTCTCCTCCCAGGCGCTGTGCGCCGTGCCGACGCACAGAGCGGCAATTATGCCAATGGAAACGTGTAAAAACATCATCATATAACTGAAATCCGACAAGTGGAAAAAGAAACTGATAATGCAGTCTCTACGAGGAAGCAAATAAATCCTTTAAAAGGTTTTCCACTATAAGCTACAAACCCCAAGTCTTTGAGCTTTCACCAAACTGTCCCCAAAATTACGCACACGCATAAAAATCTAAAAAGGGATCAAATCCAGTGCAAACTCATATAAAGTTACGTGCAGGTCTGACTTGCTGCAAAAAAGTCACTTCATTAGATGAAGATAAAAGCTGGATCTCGGCAGTAAAATCCAACAGGTCTCTTTCTCTCCCAAACTCAGCAGATGTCTCAGTTTCAAGATCTCTTTTTGAGTTAGGAGCAGGTTTGTCCTCTGCTGGCCCGTTTGGTCTGTTCTCTGCTGTTGCCTTGCAGTCAAAGAACCGGTCCCTCCCTTATATCCCCCTGCTTCGGGACCACCCCTTTCCTGAGGGCCCTTTGATGTGAGAGGGGCCAAATCCCGTGCGCAACGACAACGCACGAGCGTCCTGGCGCGGTTCGATAATAATCAATCATTGTGGAAGTGAGAAAGCTGTGGGCAGAGAAATGTTTTCTTCTTCAAACTCTGCTTGTCTTCCACAAAGTGAACATACACACGTAACACTCATTAATATTATTGAAAATATACCTGTAATATTTGTCATACAGTGTAAAAGATCATTTGATCCAAAGCCCCTTACATGCACCATTGGTGTGCAAATTTATAAATATCCAACATAATAATTGTAATGAAAAAACTTATAAATCTAGCACAGCTGCTGCGCTCCACTTTCCAACTTAATCAGTGAACCACACACCGCTGATTAAACTCGTGCTTTTACCAACATAAATGAGGGTGACAGGCAGCAGTTGCTGATGTGGAGCAGCGTTGTAGTGTCAGTGCAACTGGAGAAGGCAGATGGCAACAGGTCGGGAATGGTAACCATATCGTGCTGGCCAAGGCTCCGGGAGCAGTGCTCACCTCCCCCGTGCCAAGCCGGCTGTGGTGCGCCGTGGCCGGGTTCCTCAGCTCTGCTCCCCGGGGAGAGGGAGCAGAGAGGGGCCGCTGAGGTCTTAAGGTGGAGCGGCTTCTCCACCGGGCTGTCTTTGAGATCAAATCAAGGCAGGCAGAGCCCCTGTCCTCCGGTACCTTACCCCGCCCGTCCGGGCTGCTGCCCCTCTCCAACAGAATGGAAGAGTTTACACTGGAGTTTTATTAAAAAAATAACTGGCAAAGCAGATTTTTTGTTATCATCTGTGCACCGAGAGACATCACAAATAGGTTTAACAGAATCACAGATTAGGAAAATTAACTTTTTCAGTCAGATCAGTGCTAAAAAATTTCTCTAGACCCGAAAATCCAGAAAAAAACACGAAATCTCTAAAATAATCGTAAAATATAATGAATAATAATGAAATATAAGAGTAACATATAATATTATAACAATGATGGAGAGGTGAGCTCATAGCACTTGATGAATCTTCGACAACTTTTTTTTTTGGCATCATCTCCACTGCAGTGTGTCACTTCTGACTCACTGGAGCAAGACTTGCTCATCAGTTTGACGCAGAGGATTCTGGCAGTCCACCTTAAAAGCAACAGGTCAAAAAAGTGAGTAGATGTAATACCAGACTTGTCCACTAGATGGTGGGCTTTGGTTGAGGAAAATCCCCAGACTGCTGAGGAAATTTTCCATGATTTGATGGAGCCATCACACGTTTGGCCGGCAGGTGGCGCTTTGGCATCACATTTGGCAGCCTGAAAAGATGCGAGTCATGAGTTTATGACCACAGGGAGGCAGGCTCGGTGCACAAATGTGCTCTGTGGAGAATGTCGCTTCTGTTTGAGTGGCAGAACTGCAGATTTAGGAGATAATGAGTGGATGACAGTGAATAATATCCTTTCTATTTGTATTTTATTTTACATTTGGTTAAATAAAAATGAGCAAAGACTGATGCTCTTCATGGGAGGTTCTCATGAAGGCATATCTGTGAGCTTAGATGAAAATTTTCATATGTGAAAATAGGCCTAAGCCTCTTTATATCATAAAGTATGATGACGGTGGACATTTTCCACTCAAGTCAATAACTAGATGAATTACATTAACAAAGCTAAGCCACTTTACTTCATTGTTTTTAAGGTGGATTTTAATTGAGGCTTCAGGCTGCAAAACGTGAAATCTGCTCTTTTCCAGTCTGAACTTGAGTTTTTTTTTAAATCACCAAACTAACACCACAGAGAAACTGCAATTGCAATGTTCTGCCGTAAAATAACTCTCATACACATTAAATTAACAGCCAAAGTGGCGTCCATAAAGGATATTGATGTTTTTGCAAGTTTAGGAGAAGATATGCTTCAATGTCTTTGCATAACATCTGCCCGGTGCTGGAAAGTAACTGAGTATATATACTCAAGTACTGTATTTAAGCACAGTTTTGACATTATTTTCCTCCTTCTGTCACCTCCTTTTAGAGGGAAATATGGCACTTACTCCACTACATTTATCTGACCACTGAAGTTACTTTACAGGTGAAAATTTTACATATTGCTGCAACATAAAATGCTGCCCACATTTTGTATCACCTGGGGAGACAGCTCAAATTTCCCAGCTCCACTGCAGCGACCACGCGCAGGCCCGACTTAGTTCTTGTGTCGGAACCAACAAGGCAGGTGGTCGTGCTGGAGGTGACTTTGCCCTGGGTGGATCGAATGGAGGAGATGTTGGAGAACAAGAGGGCCAAATGTGAGGAGCTGGCAGGCAAATGCTGAAGCAGGGGATGCAGGAGAGCCATCAGGAACATCACTGAGGCTGTGGAGAAGGCAGTCTGGGACTGATTTAACCCTGGCTGGGTCACCTGAGTGAGGTTGTATGATATTAAAAGACCCGAAAACACCCAATGACCTCAGGCTACATCACTGATGATGTATCTAGGCTGCATTAAAAGGTGTGTGGTAAAACTTGTATCATTTATAACAACAATATTTTAATATATAGAATACTAACAAAGGGTTCATTGTGCATAATTGGTGCTTTTACTTTTGATATTTTAAATAAGCTTTTATTTTGATGGCATATATGTACTTCTACTGAAAGGACCATACCACTGTATTTTTGACTTCTTACCATTAGCAGAGATCACCCCTATCTTCTACAAATGTTGCTAAAATTCAAACATGTGCATACTTTAGTAGCTCTCATAACGCATTTTTTACCTCATTCACCGCCATTTGTGTTAAAACAGGGAATAGAAACACTAAAGGACACATGAGAGTTGCCAGGTATGGGTAACTCACCCTTCTAAAGGGAACTTCTATTTATGTTTATTTGTTAAAAATTGCTGAGCGAGAGAGAGAGCAGAGCTGGGAACCGTTGAGGTAAAAGTTATTACGCCTGGAAAAATAGTCCCTTCTAAGTGCTGCCCTCCTAGCTTGAATATTGGTGTGAGGAATGATTTTGACAAAGACCTTCTTTTTAACTTAGATTGCCACACGCTTTCAGGTAATCTCTGCAACATTAATTGAATATGGGCAAAATGTAAACAAACACTATATCTCCTAGATAAAGCTATTATGGGGGAAATACGAGGGGTTTATGTAACCTATGTAAAGGATGTTGACAAGGGAAAATAGCCATTTTTCCATAAACGTGCGTTTTAGTTAATAGAAATGGTGAAATCTAAAAAAAACAAAAACAAAACAACTTCTATTGTTCATTATTATTGTTTATTGTCTGTTGTTTATTAGTCATACGTTACGTTGCCTGTAATGCCATCTTATGACCAAACTTTGCTTTACAGCCTAGTTTATTCACTTCAGACCAGTTGTTGGAAACACTCCTAATACACATTTTCTGTTTTGCAAAATTTAAAAAGTTTGCTTAAAATTTGCTTCGTAAGTGATGGAAACATGGCTAATGACATATAGTCAACACAAGTCTAGTCCTTTAAGTAAACTGCTTTTTACTTACAATGGAGTATATTAACGTAACAGTGTTATTACTTTCAGTTGAGTAGATTTTAGCATTCTTCCACTACAGTTAATTTAAAAAGGCCATGAGGTGAGGTGACAGGGGTCGTACAGTCAAAGCTGTGGAGTGTGTTTGTGTGTCTGTAACAGTGTGTGTTCAAAGATGTGTTAACATCTTGTCAACGTTTAGCAGATTTATTCTAGGGAATAGGATTTGTTATGCAAGATGCAGCCATCTTTAATCTTTAACATGCTGAGTTTATTGACAATTTCCTGT
The DNA here is from genome assembly GCA_029823135.1 of Acanthurus reversus. Taxonomy (NCBI): domain Eukaryota; kingdom Metazoa; phylum Chordata; class Actinopteri; order Acanthuriformes; family Acanthuridae; genus Acanthurus; species Acanthurus reversus. Next base: position 12,460,978 of record JAPXVT010000018.1, read on the forward strand.
TCCTGTTTTCTCTTCTCTGCTGCTATGCTATGTTAATATTATTACAGCCCCAATAAAGTGAACCTCATCCTGCTCCGTCAGCTTCAACTTTGTGAAAGTGTGTGTGATGATAGCGACTAGTTTGCCACAGCTGTAACCATGAAACATCTGTAAAATGTCAGTTTAGTATAAAATGAACAGCACAGACACAAAGATATTTAAATATATAGATTTTATGTACATATATTCATGTGGATGACTAGAAAAGAAACACTATATTCTTACAAAGGAATGATTCTGCACAGTCGTATTCCTAAGTTAAATAGTAATTTGATACAAAATTACTATAATAAATAAACTCATCTCATTGTATTTTATTCACACATACCAGTTGTACAAACAATAAATTACAAGTTCAGTGCTGTGTTTCTGTCGTTCAGCGAGAGAGGTTTTCCCAACAGAGGAGTCAGAGTAGGTTGTGTGTGTGTGTGTGTGTGGATGAAGTGTGTGTGTGTGTGTGAGGGCTTCTGAAATACTGCATAAAATGATGGATTGTTTTAGTAAATGTGTGTGTGTGTGTGTGTGGTGTGTGTGTGTGCGTGTATTTCGGTGTAAATATGGTTTAATACTAACACATACATGAACGATCTATTTGTTGTATAAAAAAAAAATGTCTACATAATGTAAATAAATCTGTGTGAGGAGGAGGGAGAACGTTTGTGTGAGTGGTTTGTAGCATCTGAAAACCGTCCTCATGCTTTGTTGTTTTGCACAGATGGGTGAGGTTTTACCAGGCAGAGAAAAAACAGAGCAGGTGCCAGACTTGTTAACGCAATTACAGTATTTTTAAAAAGTCTATTTGGTATGAAATCAGCAGCACTTTGTCATGCCGGGGCATGATTACCGTTCTGGGGAGTTGGGCTGATGCTCTTGGCATCGTCTTCTTCTTATTTTTATGCATTTAGTTCATATTTTGTCTCCAGCTGAAGCCCTGACTTGAGTCATCTGCACAGTGTCTACACCCTGAATGTCTCCACGAATAAATAACCAAATTAAAGCTTGAAAGCTTTGAGTTTTACTGAAGGATTTTAAAGAGTTTGTTCATTCAAATGACTAAAAAGCTGTTTCCACTCTTATCTAATGATGCATGTTATTCTTTTTTTGACTTGAAAGTGGAAGGAAAAAGTCAAAATCTGAATTCATCTTCTTGAGAATTAGATGAGAATTTTGACGTCACACTTAGCCTGTTAGCTTAGCATTACAGCAGGAATCAGGCATAATTCATTCATACAAGTGTTAAAAGGTGAACTTTCAATCTTTTTTTGTATAATCAGGCTGATTTTTCCTTTTACTTTCTGCAAAATGACGAGCTATGCTGAATGTTTCATGACTCTTGTTATATTTAATGTACAGATCTAAGAGTCAAAGTTCT
>JAPXVT010000018.1:13024399-13039140 GCA_029823135.1 Acanthurus reversus
CTAGTTCTACAAGACTTATAAGAGAACTAATACAGATAAATGTTGATTGAAGGTGAGGCTGTTACATTTTACATACTTTTTGAGTAAGAATAAACCATTAGCAATTACTGCAAGTGACCTTTACAAAGCCGTATAGCATTGGTGTCATTGGTGGTGGCTAATTTTGTCATTAACTACAGCCAATATAATAATAATTTCAGCACTGAACCAGTTGTGGAAGTTCCAGATACGCTGAGAAACTTAAAGTTGTGTCTAGGTTCATAACATCGTCTTGAGGTGCATAGAGTCATGTTGCACATCTCTGACAAAAACATGACATGTCTGCTTACGTGAAAGCCATCGGAGCCTACTGATGATGTATTGCGTTTTTGAGGGGGGGTCCTATTTTGCAGGAGTAGATTTCAACTACAACCCCTTATAATTCAGTTCCAAGGGGCAGGAGGGCGGGGAAGGGATAAGGGGTAAAAATGACAAATGGGATTGGGCCCAAGTGTGTTATATATGAAAAATTAACAAGATAAATGATGGATGTTTTAATATTTGCTTATATCTAGACTGTTGTACTGATTAAAAGGAATCAAAGGAGATCAAACTGTTAGAACTGTTCTGATAAAGTGATGATTTTGCCATTTTATGTTACATAATAAAAAAAGGTTAGTTTTGTCACATGGTCAATCATGCAGTTATTCACTCTCCCCCGTGGATGGTGTTTTTCTACTCTGAGCTAAAGCCCCTGAAGGACAGTGCGCATGAAACTGCCTGTCAAGCATTCTTGGTCAAAGTCTGGAAGAGACAATGTGTGCTAGAGATAAAAAAAGAATGGAGAAGCACAGAGAGGTGCCATACCTGAAGGGACAGAACTAATGAAGCAGGTAATGAATGAACCTGCTTCCTAAAACATCAGCAAGCACAGCTGGAGCATAATGGACTGCAAAAACAAATGAGTCACTTATCAGGTAGGTTGTGTCTCGCCCACCGATGGTGTTGGCGTAAATACCAAAAACTATTAATGTCCAACTCATTATAAAAGAAGACAAATAGCTCTTTGATAAACGGAGGCAGAGAGACGGATGAGTATTAGACAGTTTGCAGACCTTTTACAGATGGAAATTTAAAATGAGTCATTTTCGCTAATGTTCTAAGAAACTGGCGTGAGCGAAGTCTGTTTTGAAAGTGTTAATGTGTGTGTGTGCGTGTGCGCAGACTAGGGATGTACCAGATGAATGCTCTGAAGCTTCGTTTACAACATTGACAACTGAATTCTCAATTAACATCTGGTTGCGTCAGCCACTGCACTACTGAATGCATTGCACGGCTTTGAGCTTTGTGTGAACTGGACGGGCAGCCAGCGGCTGATGATGATTACACCTGAAAGAGAGTCGGGGCAGACCGGAGCGTCTGAACACCTCGAATCACAGCAGATTCTGCTTTGATTAAATTTGGGGGAGTAAAAAGAGGACTCAAATAATCAAGCACCTAAACTCCTGTGAGAATTTTTTTAAAAATGCAAACATATTTTAAGTTGAATGCACTGAAAGTAAGTAAGTTAAGACAGATAACAACCTTAGTGACCCGCAATGTACTGCTTTCACTATTAGAGCTGCTGTCTCAGGGAGGTCTCGAGAGATAGCTGCCTCTGTTAGCGCTTAGCTCGGGCTGGCTGCTGAATCTACTAAATGATAGCGTGATTTAATTCAAGCAAAAAACACCTAATTGTTTTTCTTGTGATGCTTGGCAGGCCAGAATCTCAACCACAACACAAAATAACAGCATTTATGTGATTATTGAACAGATTGTGATGTCTGCTTAAGGTGAGCTGAATAGCCAGGCCCACAACATATGCCATAAGGTCAATGTCAATGCTGGTTGGTTTAAGGCTGCTCTAATAGTTTTATACTCAACCTGATATCACGCCTGCTAGGATTCAAATTCTGCAAAGAAACCCTGACGGATTGTGGCTTGACCCATATCAGGAAGTGAGTTATGGGTCTGGTTTACCTGGCTCCAAAGCTCCTCCAGGGAAACAAAAAATATACAAGTTTTCTTTCCACGATAATGGACACTTTTGAAAAGTTACACAAACTTGAAATGCATTTCCCTGAATATATTTGACAATTTATGCTGCTAGCAGGCGGCGGAATGAAGCCTGACTTTTCAAATGTAAACGAGGCAAAGAGAAAGAAACCGGACCGATTCATCACGGGGGAAATGGAGTGGCAGGTTGACTCCCTACTGGCCCAGTCCCGTTGTCCTCTGGTGTCCCGCTGCCCCCCTCGTTGCCAGAAATGGCTCACCCGTCTGCTCCCCTTCTGGCCCCTGTTACGCCCCATCAAACCCGGGGAGCCAGAGCCAGGAACCCAGTCCTCGAACACCCCTGCCTGAAGGATATATATATATGTGTGTGTCTGTGTGTGTGTCTGTGTGTATAACGGTGGACCTTGAGGGCGTTTCCGCCTCTATCAACACAGCTCCTGCTGAGGGTGACACCTGCGAATAACAGTTTAATAGCTGAGTAATGTCTCTGGCCTCCTCCCCAGCTGTGCCGGGGCAGCCTGGTGGGGCATGAGGCAATTGAAAAGCCGTCTCTCTCCCTTTACTGTACAAACTCAGACGTGTTCACACACGTCTATTCACTGTATGTATTTTTTGGATGCATAGACACACCGAAGGAGGCTGATAAAACAGTCCGAAGGCTGTAAAACTGGAGCAGAAGTGCCAGCAGCCGGCCAATGAATGGCCTCACACATCATATATCTTCATCCTGCACCTGCTCCTCATGCTAATGTTTTTCCTTCCATTACAGGTATGTGTCTCAAACAGTGCAGTGCAATCTCAGGCTGTCGAAGAGGCTTTATTGTGGTGGTGAACATCCTTTGTTTTCAAATTCAATCCATATATTTTGCAGAAGAGGACAATACCGGAAAAATGCTCCTGTCTGCGCTGGATATTGATTCTGCAATCTGATGAGGTATATTACGCCAAGAGCCCTCTGATTATCCACCCAATGAGATGATCAAACATCCTAAGTCGAGTGTACACAAACTCGAGAGATGCTGGAGAGGATCAAGCTTTTAAAGTATAGAATTAAAGATTTCCAGTAGCAAATTGGCCACGGAGGCATGCGAGGCTGAACAGACGCATGTTTGTTTCTGTGCAGCTTCTGTTTGCATGCAAGGCTGCGTTTCCAATGAAGCCAAACTCATATTTTAGCATTTCACGCACATGCAGCAGATATTTCATCATTGCATACTCAAAGCTTAAAGGGATGTTTTCTAAATTTTTCCTATTGATATAGACGGGTTGGTGCATGCTCTTAGGCCGCTATAGGAGGAAAACAATCGTGCCGCCTCTCTTTTTGCAACACAACACAGCAGCAACACATAAATGTGAATATGCCATATACATAAAGCTAACCGCCTTGCACAACATGTGCTCAAAGCATCAACAAAAGGTTATTAAAGTTAGCCCATTATGCAATATGTAGACTTTTAATATGCATGTGCTGACAAATATAGAAACAGGCAGAGTCTGTGGTTTTCTAGCTTTAATTAGAAAGGAGTCCAGGATGAGCAGAAATGACCAACGCAAAGAAAAACTGACAGACTGCCTGTGGAGCTGGGCTCTCTGTGTGCAAGTTGCCTGAGCAACTTGATGAGCAGTGCAGCTCTGGCACTTGTACCGAAGAGTTGAGAACAATTTTAACTTATTGTTAAACCCAACAACTACCAAAAATGCGACACCTAGCATTTCGTATGTATATTTTTCGGGCAGAAATCCACTTCATCCCCGTGTGCTGAGGAGCACAGGGATGAAGATAAGAAAAACAAAAAATAGCTGTACATTATTAAACACTCAGTGAATCTCTCAGCATGTGCTGGCATATACCTGCACAAATACATCAGCAGTTGTCGGCTGATGGGCTGACGGTGGCTGGTTGGAAAATTTTAGCATATCGCCCAACGCTATTATTAGTCCACATTTCGCTGCCCTTGCCCAAGTGCCACTCTAGGCATGGTCTAGTTCGCCTATATGGATGCACCAGCCCATAGACAATTTCTAGCTCACTGCATGCAGCACAGAGCTTGGACTGCTCGCCGTTTTGCCGATAATGCTAATGCTGGTGCTAATGCTAGTGCAAGTCAATGGCACTAACAACAGCCACTACCAAACACTATATAGCGCACCCAAAGCAAGTCAAATGTGACAGCTGTTTATTGAGGGGAACTTGAGTGTTTGTAAAATAGTTTTAGAAGTCAAACTAATGACTGAATTTCTTCAATTTGTGGCTGTTTAGGATAAGTAGCAACAGGAAGTTAAGAGTTGAGCAGCTTCCTGTAGCTGTTAATGCTAATCAGAGCTACAAATTAAAGAGAAAAATTCTTCACTCATCACTCAGGTAGTAAGATCGCCATGAGGGACTATTTGAAATTTGAAGAGTTTAGTGTTGACAGTACGTTTATGTGTGGGAAGCGTAGGGACAATCAGGGGTCATTGTTAGCGGTGCACCTACAGTAACACCATAATAAAAGCATGTTTGGTTTTGATGGGCAGTCAAAGTTCCTCTAATTCAATGGAAATGGAGTTGAGGGAAGAATTGGAAAACTTTGGCTGCAGCTTCATCTCCTCCAGCTCGCTGTGGTATAAATGTGTGTCAATCATGGAGGTTATTATCTCCGTAATGTGAGAGATTTGATCTGGTAAGGAGGTGGCAAATGCCTCACATTTATTCAGAGACGGGTACCCAGCTGGAGATTTGGTTGAGTAAATTATATTCTCAGTTGCAGAGAGCAAAAACTGAGCATTTTGAGAATCATATCAGGAATGTAAAATAGTCTCAAAAATATTCTCTTTGTGTTGCAGCCATACTTGTGGTTTTTATTACTTGCATTTGGCCTCCAGGCAGGTTCTCTGTGACATCTCCACTCATTTCCAATTTGTCTTTCGAGTAATTGATATTTTAGATATTTTTAGTTTTGGTCTGTCAGGACACAGTTAAAAATCCCAGGGAAAATTTCCCAGGGGCTATTTAAAGGGATATTCCTAAATTTTTGACATGAGGCCTCATTTTAGACTAAAAACAGCACTTAGTAGCTGGACAGATGTGCTGACTTTTTAACACAATAAAAGTGGGAGGGTCCAAAGAAATAAGTTTGAAAAGTGGATGGGATTTGTCACACTTGTATCCAATGGTTCCAATGCTCATATATTTAACCACTATAGTCTACTACATTCTGGAAGAAACAGCATTCAGATATGAATATGTCTCGCACAGCAAATGCAACTTTCTTTTTCTCTCAGGCATTTTGTGTCTCTCTCTGTGTGACAACAGTACATTTGACTCGGCAGCATACTGTGTGGGTCAAACGGTGCTTTCGTACCTAACTCATTCAGAGCAGTTTAAACTAACTCTGGTACAGTTTGTCAAAGAAGGAGTCTGGCGGTGTGCAGTTTGGCAGATGTGAACCTACAAGACCTCTGGAGCCACGACTGCACCACTCATCTCTGCTTGAGGCTCGAGGCTACATAAGCTGCTACTTGAACAACACGCTCGATTCTCAAAGTGAACTGTCGGTGGTCGTGTGGTGTAATGCAGGCATGAAGTATTGACAGCAAAGAAGAATGCACAGAAAAAAAAGATGATATTTTGGGTTCTTTTGCATCAATTTTTAAATATTTTGTTTCCACAGAACAAGGTTATAGGAGTGCAGTGCAAACTCTTTCAGAGCTGAAGTGAAAGCTGCCATTTGAAGCAAACTTGCGCATCATAAATGCTTGAAATGGCAGGTTTCTCTCTTACTCTGCAGATGACAGTGCAGACAGAGACATCCAGCTACAGTCTCTAATACTTATATCAATAATTCCAATAATAGGCCACTTTAATAAACTTTCCATTGCATAAAAACTCCAATAATTAAGTGGAAGACTTTAATCACTAATGATTTCTCCGTGCACTGGACCACGAAAACTGAATATTAAAGAAGAAAAACCGATAAAGAGTTAGGAATGCTTAACATCTATTTGAATCTTTCCTCACCTAATCCCTTATCAACTTTGACTGACCTTTGAAGGCTAACAATGCTAATATTTGTCCTAAATAGTCTGTGGGGTGTACAAAGTGACCCTCCTGGACCACTTATGGGTGTAGATACCAGATGTGCTCCACCAGCCAGATCTGCTCGGGGTCCTGCGATTACAGAGAATGCAACAAATTATGATTGGCTGTGCGGCGGTCTCACGTCATGATTGGTTATTGCTTTCAGCATCCAGTCCGTTCTGCACATGCGTAAGCAGTCCACCGACTTGGACGACAAGACAAATGAAAAAAAGAAAAACCTTAAAAATGACTGTTTCATCTGCTAACTGCACTAGCATGTTAACGCAAAACTATGAAGTTTGTGCTAGCATGCTAGCACGCTATTTGTAATTAGTGCGTTAGCATGCTAGCGAGCCAATCATAAATAGCATGTAAGCATATTTTACACAATTATTGTTCTGTTAATCAACCTACGCTTTCTTGCCCCTTATTATGAAGCACTTTGTAACCTTATTGTCCATATTTTTGTCAACACAGTAACGAAATCACATTTGGTAACGTTAGTTTGTGTAGCGAGCACAGCACACACTGTGACAGTAATCTATGGCTTGTGAAATGAGCAATATTTGTAGGTGTTGTTTCTTCACTGTTGCAGTTGGTACAACCTTACTATGTTAATAATAACATGACAACGATGTGTTAAAGATCTGCTTTTTTTTATGGACAAAAACAAGCAGACAGAGTTAGAAAAAAGATCAAGGTTTGGATTTAAATAAATTATTCTGGCGAGATCTTTTGCAGGCTAATGTGTTAAGTCCTCTGTGAGTGCAGGACTCCGAGCCGTTCAGGCAGGCCCAGCACATCTGGTACTTACACTGGCCTTACACGTTGATCTAAGTGGATTTGATTCACTTAAATTAATAATATTGAGAATATTACTGATCTTACTGTAAGCAGGATAATGGCCTCTCTTGTGTACGCCTGAATAATTTCTGCTCTCTCAAGCAGTCAAACAGACATCAGCGTACAGACTAAAGACACAGAATGTTGGACTCACCCATCTTTTGCTTCGCACTGAGAGAATATCCATGTAGCAGCTTAATTATTACCGACAGATGGATGGCAGGGTCGCAGCAGATGCACCCACTTAGTGCTAAAACCACCACTGCACCAATTGATCTTGATGTTCTTGTAATGTTAAAACCTCAGACTGAAGCAAGAATGGCAGCAATGAATAAAGGTGGCGGGGAGAGAGGGGAGCAGATAACGTAGCAACGGAGGAGACTAATTAGCGAGGAGGGAGTGAGTAAAAGCAGAATATTGTGATTTGAGTGAGTGATAATTATTCGTAATTACCAAAAACTGGTGCAAAAAAAAGGAAGCAAAAAAGACAGTAGGAGCACTTCTTTATATCTGTCAGCTGTTAGAGCAGAGTGGCATCCATCCTCCTTTCTGCTCTCAACCATCCAGTCAGTAAATCACAATCTCTCTTTATCTTTTTTGTGCCTTTCCTGCCTTCTGCTGAGGTCAGCTCAGCGCGGTCAAGACATAAGGAGGAGGCATCCATCACCTTTTTTCGGCCGCTTAATGCAGCCTGAGATAGAGCAGAAGACAATCCAATCAGCCGGCTGAGATTCAGTCCTGCCACATTCCTGTGATTCCGCTATATTCGGACTGGAAAAATGCAGAGAGCTGCAGAAAGGCAAAGAAAAAAAAGTGGAAGCCACACTGAGACAAAAACGGCAGCTGCACGCTGCCCGAGTCGATACATTTGGGATAAATGCAGGTAAGTGTGGGCAAGTTAACACAACGTTCGCGGGGAGCGAAATAATTTCCCAGGAGGGCGTTTCTTTAAAGAGACTGCGATTCAACATAAACACAAAATTGATGAGCGCTCTCATCATGTCATGGTAAAGAATTCCCCCCCGCATCAGGAACTGGAGCAAGATAAATTTGGAGCCATTTTCTGGAAAGAGCCTCTCGAGACTAATAAGACATTCTCAGAAAGAGAATTAATGTCCACTGCATTGTCCCCCTCGTTCTTTAGATGTGCGTGCATTGTCAAAACCGGGAACGAGAGAGTCAGTATAAACTGATTATGCCGACTAGAGACAATGGCGGACCGCCGACATTAAGCCCAGCGCTGAAAAGAGCCTATTAACCTCAGTTTTGATGCCAGGAAAGCAGAAGATAATCTACTGCCTCATCAATTTTAAACCCTGAAATCCTTACACACTCGATGGCTACCTAACCTCTGTGTGATTAGCCAAAATCAGAGAAGGGGTGGAAGATCAGCTCCAGGCAGATCAGGAAAAAAAGACAAGATTTGGAGGGGGTTATACTGGTTCAGGATGAGCTGCTACAAGGAACACTTTCGTTTATACGCTGCTTATGTTACCTGACCATTAAGTTGTTGCCAAGGTATTGCATCGGTTACAAAGGTTGTTGTCAAGACTACCTATCTCATGTTGAGTTATGCCGGTGGTGCCTGACTCATGGCTGTCACACAAATTTAGTCTTGATTTTAATGCAAATGGAAATTTTCGTCTTACTTTCTAAAGAAATCAATAACATGACTCTACACATTATAGTGTATGTGTGTGTGTGTGTGTGTGTGTGTGTGTGTGTGTGTGTATCTCTAACACAAAGAGACAGGAAGGAGGATATAATTGATCCCACAAGTATTAAGACATTAACTTCGTTAGACAAGAAACATAAAGAAACGCAGACTGCACATAAAGATGTTAACAGCAAACCAAAGACGAAACACAAGTAAATCTATTTCTAGTAGATTTTTTTAGGTAACATGTCAGACTGCTGGTGGACACGAGTTGTAGTCGTCATTTTAAACTAAGCAGCTTCTGTGCAGTAAACTGTGAGTGCTGGTATTTAGAGCTGTGCAGTTTATTTTGAAATTTGTAATCAACTTATTTGACGGAATAAGATTAATGACGTAACAGACATCTGTACTATTTCATCTAAGGCTGCTCTGTTTGTGTGCATGAATGTTCATTGCTCCTGATGAGCCTCTGCTATCAGTGTATATAAATGTACGTAAATGGATGAAAGCACTCTGAGTGGTTTAGAAGACTGAATAAGTGCAATATAATTGTAGTTATTATTTTTAACGTAGAAAAAACATTTGTATAAAAAAAAAACTATATAGATCACAGATGCAGATCTGGCATTACATTTTAAGATAATAATGATACCTTGCAATAGCAAACATTTCCTCGAGTCGGTCAGCTAAAAAGAAACCAAGTCAAAGCACACATTTTTGAGATATGAGATTTTCGAGATCAATACTGATATCTGGTAAATGTGATTATCAAATAGTTGTGATAAATATATGTAATGGGGGCAGGATATCTTACATTTTAACTAACATTATTTCAAACATCAGTGCATTCAACAGTAAACTCTTTACTTATTTGTTATTAGACAGCAGACAGCCCTCTGCTGGACAAACTATGCAATTACACAATTTTATATCACCAGTCCAAGCATTTTTTCCAGACTTGAAGCAAAACTATGTAGCTTTGACAGCGATCCACAGCTTCGGAAAACGAAACTAAACAATGCACGTTAATACGTCGCACAAAACAGTTATTTTAGTGAAATCAGGACCCGACTGCTCTGCCTCAACTCAGTAATTCACAGAGGTTCCTGAAAGCAACATGGAGGATGCCTGCAGACTGAAGCTGCAGCTGCAGCAGCAGGTTTTTGTTGGGGACGATTCCGCTAAATGAAAGGCAGCAGACAGAGCAGCCGTGGGACATCAGAGGGAAAAACAGAAGATGTATTTCCATAAAATATGACCCAGTTTTACTAAAATTGCTGTTTTGTGCGACATATTAACATGCATCATTTAGTTTTATTTTTCACAAAGTTACATAGTGTTACTACATCTGCAATGAGCCAATATGGGCTAACAGTATTGGCTAATGGATATTTCGGTCAGGCCCAAGTTAATTAGAGAGAAAAAAAAATACCAAAAAAGAAAAAATTCTGTTTGCATTTGAAGTCTACAGACACATAATGTTTGTTATGTCACATAAATCATCATCAGTTCTGTTTGGCCTTTAATTTTTTAAATTGTTTTCCTCGTTGTGTTGCAGCTTTAACCTTTCTGACAGTCACCTGGTGGTTTAAACGGGTGGTGAAAAAGTGTCAATAACGCATGAATTCTCTCCTGTCCAGCAATCATTAGTGAAAAAATATTTTTTCCATGAGCTAACCGGGGTTATCTAAGATCAAACTACAGCGCTGCTCCTCCTGCTGAATCACCATCAACTCTGACTTTCACAGAGTAGGAGTCGAGGAGTCGAGTGTTTGGGAGCTGACTCTGCATCCATAACGAGAGGCTCCGAAAACAAACCAACACAACAAAGCCGATGTGATAATCGAACATCTTTTTTGAAGAGTTTTTTTTGTTCTGTCTTTCATCTTTAAAATGAAGTTTGTGTGCACACACTGAGAGGCATGAGTTTGCCCGCGTGTTCTTGTTTGTATTCTGCCGCAAGGACATATTAAGATTCGAATCATGTCTGCCTCCCATCTTGATAAATGGAAAGAGTCTGCAAAAACTTCCCTAAATGGCCCTCTGGCATGGCTGGGGAATAAATTGAGCTAATCAAGGGTGGCCTCACAATCATTGCATCCACAAAGTAATCAAAGAGTTGAAAAGGAAACACACTGTGCATGTAGATGTGGGAGCGTGAATGGATGCGCGTCCGAGGCGGTTTTTAAAATATCCCCCCGTTTGGGCACTAAAAGCCACTTCGAAGCATTGTGGCCTTAATTGGCGCCTTTCCTCCGTTGTTGCACGTGTGTGCTGTCACGGCGCGTGTAGCAGTCTTCCTGTCACAGCTGTATGGACGCAGTAGGCACACAGGCAAGTGTCTACATTAATAACCGCCTCATTCAGTTGACAGGCTGCTCAGGGCGACCCTGGAGAAATGTAGATGTACACAGCCACGAGGAAGATGCATGGTAAACTAAATGTTGACACTCAATAAAAATGAACTCTTCTACTCAAACGGCTTCTTCACGTCGCGATCCAGATCTCAAAGGACGCAGACGAATGACTGAAAGGGGGATGACTTTGCAAAGTCCCAGTTAGCTCACCCTCCTCCCATGGTTCCCATACGGTTGAATTCTGCTCAAAATGAAACAAGGCCAAACAACGATGTATTCCTCCGGGCCTGATGACCCTGGAATAAATCCTGCGATTTGGGCACAACGGCGCACCTGCTTTCCTTGCTAATGGGCACGCTTGCACCCTCCAAAAAGTGTTTCCTGCAGCCAATTTAGTCACTGGCGAGGATATTCTCAGAGGTGGCAATCGCACCAAACAAACAGCGAGTGTGTGTGTGTGTGTTTCTTTGACTGGTTCCCCCTGTGGAGATAAACTGAAGCCTGATGGATAACCACTCGGCCGAGCTGCTGTTCTTTTCTATGAGGCCGGGTTTGCTCCCGGGGGTTTTTGCTACATAAAGCTCGATTGGAAAGGCAAATTCCACCCAAATTCAACCTGATAATCTCATACATTTTGAGCTCACAGCTCTGACTGGCACTTCAGTTCTACAGATGGTGGATTTATCTGCAGGCACATGCTAACTTTTAGCATTGTGACAGCTCCTGCTGGTGTTTAAACACCACTTATTAACCTTGTGTCATTGTCTACGCAAATCTTTGTTGCTTATGCTCATTACCTCCAAATGAGGCCTTTTTCCTAACAAGCACAAAAAGCAACAGCCTGAAGCTAAAGCTCTCTGTAAAGGTGAATCAGGTCTAAATACACATGAGGAACTATCCAAACTGTGAGCAGACGTTGTACACATAACCAGAGGCGAGACTGGCCACGATCACTCAAAGGTTAGGCTGCTCTTAAGTGCCAGCTTGTCCCAGCGTTGCAATTTTGCTCGCTCACTCCGACGCATTTCAGTGCCCTTACTTACCACCAATGTTAAGCATCGACTAAATATGTAAGTCACCTTCTCAACTGTCATCAAAAAACAATCAGTTCCACTAAACCAACAGGCAGCGCTCAGCTGCCGCATAATGAAAATGTGACATTGAAGTCCGATGAGAGAAAAAGTCGCAGAAAACTGAACCAAATCATACCGTCTAAAGGAAGGACAAATGCAAATCTCTAATTTGAAATGGAAAGTATGTTTCACCTACAGCCTCCGCAGGCTCTGAGTGTTCAGTTCCCTGAACTAGTCTTTGTCAGACACTTTTTTTTAATCAATTTTTATTTTAATCAGACACATCAATGCCCTAAAAATACAATATACAGCATAATTCTCCCCCCAACATAGTGAAGTTACTTTGAATGAAGAGCTGTATTACAACGAATTTGAGGAGAATTCAATGATGTAAAACAGACAAAGAAAAAATAAAATGATTAAATAAAATGAGAAGAAAAAAACTGTGTGTAAGGAGGGTTTACAGCGACTTCAAAACACGAACACAACACCAAATTATTGTTCATGCCTTTCTGTGTTTTATATTTTAACTATTTCCTCCTGCCTTTTTTAAAGTTTCCTTCCTTCAGTTTCAATCTATATGTGAGATTCTCTATCACGCTTCAGCCTTGAGCCAGTTCTTAGTAACACTGGCGGACCTAGAGGGGGGGGGCAGGGGGGCGACTGTCCTACAGTCAGAAAAAACAGCATGAATGTGCCCTCTTGATGCCCCTTTGGTAGATACAACATGAAGAAAGGCCTTCAAGAGGACAAAACGTGGTAATGTGCTTTCTAGGGTTCCTTTCCATTTGTTAAAACATGGTCAAGTGTCCTTTACGGTGCCCTGCAAGTGGACAAAATTAGGCAAAGTGCCCTCCAGGGTTCCTTTCCATTTATTAAAATGTGGTAAAGTACCTTCTAGGGTGCCTTTCTGGTGGACAAAATGTCATAAAGTGCCCTCTAGGGAGCCCTTCCTGTACGGAAAAAAACGTGGTAAAGTGCTCTTTAGGATGCCCTTCCCGTGGACAAAATGCAATAATGTGCCCAACGACTTTTTGTGCCTGGTGCTCCATTGCATACAACAAGTACACTTTTTACTGTTTTCGCCCCCACCCCTCAAACATCCATAACGTGGTTACACAGTCTCTGGCATGGCTGTTGAGCATTCATCTGTTTATTTTTAACTTTGGGTGTGATGAAATACCAAATTTGATTCTTCCAAATAAATTCTCTGTATCTCAGTGATTGGATTGTAGTTTGGTGTGCTTTCCACACATCACAGCACATCCCCTCTGGGATTTCCTCACTCACACAAGTTGAGAAAACACAAAATTTTAAGGCAACCGAACTACAATTAACTTCTGAGTTGTGACCCCAACAAATGTTTTTAAGTTTTTGAAAAACTTGTATCAACTAATAATTATTTTGTTCACATAACTTGAAAGTTAAAGTTGTACTAGCTCAATTTTTTTTTCTGACTAATTATATTTTGTTGTGATAATTTACTTCTCTTTTTTAAATACAACTTTAGAAGAGAAAAGTCATAAAAAAGTTTTTTTTTTTTTTTTAAAGTTAAATTTAATTAGCTGGCAAAGCTGTTTTGAGACAGAATTTTGAATTTTGCTAGTACAATTCTAACTTGAAAGTTATGTGAGCAAAATATTATTAGTTGATACAACTTTTTTTTTTTTTAATCTGTGAAAAAAAAAATTGATTGCAGTGAGTGGCCTTGAAATTTTGAGTTTTCTCAGCTTTTTAAAAATTTTTTACAGTGAATATATAATGTTCTTTCTAGATTCCATTTGACAACAGTACAAAGTTGGGAAACTTTGGGAAACTGTTACAAGCTTGTACAAGTACTTTTACGATAGAGTGTCTTTTATCCTCATTTGTTTTTATATTTTCGATACAATAATCTCTCATTTATACATATCTGAATAGGTCTTAAATTGGTAGGTCATGTGTGTTTTTTAGTTCTTGAAAACTTTTCATTTCACCCTCTTTAGTAATTATGCATAAGGCTGTGATAACTTTTTCTACCCATTTCTTAAATCTGGAGTCAAATTTTCCTGGCCTGAATTTATCATTACAATCAACTCATTTTAATAGTCCAAGTTTCTTTCCCAACTTTTAACATCCTGGCAGGATGCTGGGACTTGCAACTCTGTGCTGCCACAGATGGACTGAATCAAGTTGACACACTGTGAGACACAAGAACAGAAGTTTCTGCAGGTAGCATTGAAACCTGCCTTCAGAAACACCAACCTGTCTGGCCTAAGTGCTCAGTCAGGCTGTTGAATCAGGCGCTGGTGAGCAGTCTGCTGCCGTAATGGCTTAATGATGGGAACATTACTGAGGGGACGGAGAGAGGGGTTTTTTTAAAAGGCAATGATCAGTTGTTGGTGTTAATGATCCCATACACTATATGTTGTGAATGTAATGTTGTTGATGGTCTCTTTGGGTATTTTCAGCTTCTCTGTGGATGTTGGGAAAAAATATCAAAATTAGATTGTCTGTCATACTTTGTGTTTAATTTCTGGAACAGCTTCAGACTCTTTTGTAGACGGTGATAGAGGTGACCTGGATGGTAAAGAGTGTTGAAGCTGAGTGCTGGAGTGATTTGTTTTTCTTAGTGAGAGTGTCTATTTGCTCCTGGCTGACCTTTTAACGGTACCATTTCAGTACGTTAGCAATACAATGCATTCTGTGCTATGGCAAAGGTAACTGCTTCCACTTAT
>JAPXVT010000018.1:13435149-13445352 GCA_029823135.1 Acanthurus reversus
ATTGGAATTTCAACCATTTATTTGGGATTTAACATCGAAAAGCTAACACGCTAACATTACATCGATACAATCTCCATACATTTCAACGCTGTCCCCTAATACTCAGTTTGTTTTCCCCATATAGTGTTATTAACAAACACTACACAGGGAAAGGTGCTTGTGTTATTTGGCTAAATTATCATATCAGTAGCATAAAATTGTCTTAAAATGTCGATGACACTATCATTTATCGTAATAATTTCTGGGACAATATCGTCCAATAAAATTTGTTATTGTGACAAGCCTAGTCATTTCCCTAATTATAGCCTATATGTCTGAGTGGATTTCAAGACACCACAGCATAAACTGTTCCAGAATGAGCTTTGGGTTCTCCATGGGAAAGTATGCAGTGGTGTGTGCAGTGGTGATACAACTACAACACTGGAAATATTCGTACCTTCCTCACTAAGGAGATGGCCCAGGTGATCATTCAAGCACCTGTCATCTCCTCCATGGATTACAGCAACTCCCTTCCTTGCCTTAATGGAAACTCTGCAGCCTAAATTTCAAAGTTTTTCTGCAACACTTTTCTTCTCCATCCCCTTTAATTACTCCCTGTTGCAGCTTGCATCCAGGAGAGAACCCCTCCCTCATACCTTCAAGTCACAAATCTATACACATCAGTACTTGTGCCAGTGGACCTGTCACTCTGAAGAATGCTGTGGGCGCTCATCTTTGGGGCTATAACCAACTTTTCAAGGCGTATATCATACTAAACACAATGTGACATCCCAAAAAAACGCTAAACAAAAAGGAAGACCTTCAAATTCTCAAATTTAGGGCATCCAAAGGGCACTTACTTGTTTATTCACATCGGATGTACTAAGATGAACGACACTTTTTGAAAATTGTGATTATATGTTGGCTTATATTATCTTAATTCATCTTAAAAAGAGGTTGGAGATGAAGGTGGTGGCTAGACACCGAAAGACAGCTGCAAAGCTGGAGACGGGGTGTTTGAGACCACATCAAGATCAACAACTTCAACTGCGTAATATTACTAACCATCATTTTTGAGTGGTTTTGTGGCAACCAAAACATGGTATTACTTAAGAGGATGGGATAACTTCCAACTGTTTTTCTGATTACCAAACTGTGTGTTTTAAGGACATTTTGGATGGTTTCCCAGCCAGTTTTGGCAACCCAAACCTGGTCATAGATGGAAAATAAGTGCTGTTTTACACTCCCTGTGAAAGTGGCCTCTTTATAGACCGTTTGAGCAAATGAACATAGCAGAAATGTAGATATTTCAGAGATTTCAAATGCACACCTGGATCGAGAATAGCATTCAAAAACTGATAGACCATGTTATATGGATTAAAGGAATTATTTCTCTAATATAATTCATTTTCCTCTTGTATCTGTCTCACAGGAATCCAATTGTAAGAACCATTCTGGGTCCCCTCCTCTGAAGCCAACAGTTTTCTCTGGGGAAAAAGCCACATAACCAAAGCTGTCTCCTTGTAATTTTTGACTTTCCTCATCATGAGGAGAGGAGGAGGAATGGAAAAGAGGCGTTAAGGGCAAAAAGACAGGAAGTAAGGTGTTAGTGAGAAGCAGAAATGCAAAAATGTGTCGATGAAGAGGTATAAAGTGAAAAAGAGGAGAAAAAGAGGCGGCAAGAAAATTGGGGGGAAATAAGAGGTAGATGATAATATGTGGAGAAAGAAACCAACAAAGGAACAGTGTACTTATACATCCATCATAAGTCAAGTCACGATTTAGTTTTACCATCGCATAAAACACCCTATATCAATGGAATTTAATTAGATTCAAGCTTATCAAAATCAGATACAACTGCGTAAAGCAGCAGTGGACCATTTTCAGGTAATTAACTTTCTCTTTTTTAAAAATTTAGGAAAATTAACCTATTTTATCCACGGCTCTGATTCAAGGAAAAGTGATGCAAGGAATCAACAACAGAAAACTGAAGAAGTGCCAAGGCACAGCACGGAGAAAAGAAGTAACATCCGACCAACATTTCCATTAATTCTATTAATGCTTACG
Organism: Acanthurus reversus; assembly: GCA_029823135.1. Classification (NCBI taxonomy): domain Eukaryota; kingdom Metazoa; phylum Chordata; class Actinopteri; order Acanthuriformes; family Acanthuridae; genus Acanthurus; species Acanthurus reversus. The sequence goes on from JAPXVT010000018.1 coordinate 13,437,196, forward strand.
AAGAAGTCAGAGACGTTAACACATAACTAAATGTTCATTTTACCAAGCGTAAGATGAGCGTCCACGCAAACAATAGGAACTGTGCACACAGGAAAAATGCAAGATTACCCCAAAAAGGTCGACTACTTGGTACCTTTGGAAATCATTAGTATTTGATTTAATATCCACAGAACATCTTGCAGCAGAATTTTGTTTCAATTTCAATTATGTCATTCATATTTTTTTTAACTTTATTATAAATATATCAGATTGTTGCTACTTCCACATGTTTATTACCAGTGAAGCTATCAGGAATTTCAAACAAATCTGAGTAAATTTGATCAATCATGTGCTGCTGTTAAAACTTTTGCTGCAAGTAGGATTAAGTCACTTAATAAAAGTGTCTGATTGTTCTTAGTCAGTGAAGAATTTGACTCAAGTGTATTTCTTAGAAGGAAACAGAGACCTTTAAAAATCCACCACACACATTATAGATGACAGTTGATAATTACAACTGTGCATCAAATAAACATATAAGCATATGCCATTGATGTTCATAATCATACTGTACATACTTGGTGAGGCAGTCTCGTCCCTCCCTGCTGCTGTTCATGCTTTCCCAGCTGTACGGAGGCCCCTGCAGTCCACCCCAGGAGCCAGGGCCAGGGGGCGGCCAGCCCGACATTTTGTTCTTATGGCTGCAATACAAAAAACAAGAAAATTAACTTTGATTGACTGATCAGGTCACTCTGTTCGTCAGTCTGTTGGTTGGTCCACAAAAATCCCCCACTCTTCGGCAGCCACAGTTTTAGCCCTGGGAGGCTGAAAATTGGCATGGAGGTCAAGTGTGTCTGCGAAGCTGTGTGTTTGCGCTCATACCAATCGGCCAAAAAGGGGGCGTGGCAATGGGAGTGGCCTATTTCAAAAGGGTGCAACTTCCAAATAGATTCACAGACTAACATAAGAAGTGGAAATGTTGGTCATGAGCCAAAAGACAGCTGATTAACCGTTCAGACCGACAGGCAAAAAGGGGGCATGGCAGTGGGAGTGGCCTGTAACAAAAAGGCGCATAACTTTAAAACACACACAAACACTTTCATTGGTCATGGCTTGCTCCGCCCCTACACTTAAGCCCCGCCCCCTTCAATAACTCATCAGCCATTTGTCGTGGACTGTAGACTCTTGTGGGAAACGAATTCTTACTTCTTCACTTTTTCTCTCCAAATGTACAAAATAAACGAAATCCTTAGTAAAAGTCATTCTCTCTCTGATTCTTATGTACTTTCTATGCACTTTTGCTTCAGTAAATACTGTTAAAAAACAAAAAACGAGGAAACAGTATCTTATATCCAAGCAAACTGAATTTGGTATTGAGAAAGTGGTCGACAAAACTACCTCACTTCACCTGCAGATGACCTGACTTCTTTATAGAGCTGTAATAATCTTAAAATTAAATAAGCTTTTATGTATAAAGGCCCTGCACAGGGATCAGAGCTCATGTATAAACATCAGGGCTTCTGCATCTACTTACATCAAGTGTAAAATCATTTAAGAGAAGAATCAAAGGTGAATTAAAAAATCTTTCTCTATCCCTGTATGGCTCTTGTATAATCCCTCTCTGTCTAATTAGTGTGACTTCTTGTCTCTCGATATGGGGCTCGCAGTGTGAGGCAGCACTGCTTAGAGCGATCGACCGCAGTCAAATAACGGCTTATCGGGTTTGTAGATAGGCAATCACTTGGCTGCATGTGCGGGCTGCAGCAGCAGCGGCAGTTGCTCTGCAAGATTTTACGCGTGCAGTGAGGAAAAGCACCGATTCAGTTACTGCAGATAAGGCAAACAATGTCAATGAGGATGTCAAGAGAGACAGGAGAGGAGAGTGGCTTCACCTCGGTGTGCATTATACAGGAGGGCTTGTCCTATAATGAGAAAGGATCAGAGCATCCTCCTGAATCGACTGTGCTTACTCAAAAATTCAAGTCTCCAGTGTCTCACATCGCTACAGAGACTAATCATGCACAGACCATGAGGCGCCTCTCTGCAGAAATAATCACAAATGCAATGAAAGATCAGCAAGCTCGAGGAATGCCAATGAATTTAAGCACCTGTGCACCTCATTCTCATATTTAATTTATTCTGGAGAACACTTCCTCGCACAGCCATAAACCATGAGGATGAGTTTATCATCCTGACCCGAAATCTGTGATAGCAAGCTGATGCATTGCTGCAGAAACAACTGAAGGATGAATGGGCAGATATTCTGCAGGGCAGCATATTCACACATCACAGTTTCAGCTTTTTGGCCTCCGCCACGAGGAAGAGTCAAGGCCCGACGTGATTGATTAACATGCCGATGCAAATTCTTGAAAGAGAAGAAAATGCGTACTAGATGAGGACGTCATCACCATAAGACTCCAGCTGATCGATTCCCATATTGTGCTGCTGATGGGTTGAATACATCAGTCTGTCATGTCATAGCTCGCAGTGTGTGGAAAAGAAAAGTCTCCTTTGATTGAGATGTTTATGATGAGGATTCACTGAAGAACAGTGAAGCTGCTGGTGGCAGTCAGACACTCTCAGTCATCCTGCACAGCACTTGTCATGTAGACAACAACAACAAAAAAATCCATTAATGCCAATTGCAAAGAAAACCAAACAAAAACATCTGATAATCAAGTCATCCTCAGAGGCAAGAGATCCATTTCAACACTCGCGGGCTTTTGAGTTCAACTCCCCCCGATTCTTTTGCCATCCACGGATTTCAATCAGTTGCTTGTGTTTCTGTTGATCTTCAGTCATCCGAAAGAAAAACACAACCGCCGCCACTTCAGAATCCCAATCAGAGGCTCCTGAGCTCAAAATATACAGAGGCCGCGGCGTTAACGACTGTGCACATCTCCAGTGTGTAGCCAGACATTCATCTGTGTTTGTCATTGTGCTGCTGCTGAGAGCAGCTTTGGTCCAAACTGAACTAAACTGGCGTGGCCTCGCCTCCTTTATCCCATAATCCCTCTCATCACAGAGAAAACAAATCCATGCTCTGTGTGTGTGAGAGAGTATGAGTATTTGTGGTTGTGTGTGAGTGGGAGAGAGAGAGAGAGAGAGAAGTGTGTGCAACTGTGCGTGTACATGCAAGGAAGTGTGTAAGTGTGTGTGTGTGTGTGTGTGTGTGTGTGTGTGTGTGTGTGTGGAGTAAGAGGATTTTCGGAGAGCAACAACGTGTATGGAAACACCGCAGCATCTCAGGGCTGGAGCCTCAAAGCAGGAAGCATGAGGAGGAAACTGACTCTAAAAAGTTCACCTGGATGGCATAAATGTTTCAGTCCTCGCCTCTTGTTTTTGTCTAGCAAAAATTGGCATTTTTATTTGATTTTATTTGCATGTCAGAAAGACACAAAAAGAAGCAAATGAGTCAGCCAGCAAGACAAAATGAAGGCTGAGTCAAGGAAATGTCGTCAATGGGATGCAAAAGTTAGCAGTAAATGCCTTATTAGGCAATACCGATATGTTGATGTTTAGAAGGTAATGTTTTTAGCAAGCTATCATTTTTTAAGTAGTGCACAAAAAGTAAAGCTGAGACTGGCAAAGAGGTATCCATAGTTTTAAAAGCATTTGGTCATAAATTTTAATTGACAAGTACTGATGATGATGTGAAATTCAAGGGATCGATGAGAGAGCTTAAGTCCTCTATAGCTCCGTATCTCTGCAGATCTGTATACTTACAATCCAATCATTGTTCAATTCAAGTCTACAGGTGCAGTTGATAAAGAGTAAAGGCTGCAACAGAAACAAAAGCTTCCCCCTTGTTGATACTAACAAAACAGACAAATATGAACCCAAGATTGCATGAAATATACTTGAAATTCATTCATCAGTTGCTGTTGATGGTATCATTGTAATCATTAACCATGAAAATATAGGGGTAGACATCACCTATTCTGTTTTACCATGTTTAGTTCAGGAGATATGATGAAAAATGCGTAATTTGCTTATGGCAGAAAGTAAAATGGCCGCCACAGCCACCATGAGGTATTTTTTATAATGGTTCAATTTCTGAAAATGTTCAGAGCTTCCCAAACTGTAGAAGTGTACCAAATTTCATGCTTTCACGAAAAAGTGAACGTTTCACCTCAATTTTGGCACTTATTACCTGGACTATGTATCAAAATGATTTGGTCAGCACCGTCTCACAGCTTAACCCTGCACATATATTCAGTGGTACCATGTCATTGTTCTGACACTCCAATATTTCAACCACTCAATCATCCAACAAATGCACCACTGGTAAGTGTAATTAAGCAAAAGGAACAGTAATATAACATTCAATGGCCTACAGAGAACCAAATCATAGGCTATAGCCCCAATAAATTAATAAAATGAGATGACCTTGGGTGAGAGAAACTGGTGAGCGTATTGTCGAACCAATTGGATGTTGGACCAGTGGACATTTGTGAGACAGTTAAGTGGTTGGAATCAGGGTTGTCAGAACAATGGGCCGTCCCTTGCCAATTCAAAATCACTAGAAAAGAAGTCACATCACAAAACCTGTTCACTGTGTTTTTACAGTTCATCCTCTGAGGACCTTGAAATTTTACGGCAATCCGTCCAATAGCTGTCGGGATATTTCACTCAAAACCAATAATAGCAGTCTCATTGTGATGCTAGATGATAAGTCTGGGGATTTTTGGATTCATTGTCTAGGCAACACCTCTAAGTATTCAGAATTTAATGACAACATTTGCTGAGATATCTTAGCTTGAACCAAGGTGGTGGCTTGAGGAAAGGACTTACTGACATTATAATTCCAACTGGGAGAAGAAACGGCAAGTGTAGAGTCCTAATTCCATCTTATGAGGGTTTGTTGCATAGATGGAATATTTCTAAAAAATATTTAAAATGCAATTTACAGACAAAACAAACAAGACCCATGCTTTGGTGGAATTCACTGCCTATTCATACTCTACACAAAAATACTAAAGGTCGATTCAAAATATTGTTAAAACAGTATCTCCAAGTATTTCAGGAACTGTGATTAAATTGTGTGTGAGCAAACTGGAAAATGTAATTTAAAATTGTTTAATTCAAGGTCATTCAGGCAATCATATATTTTTGATTGAGTTGTGAATGATCTTTAATTATTTTTGGTCATTAAGGACTATTGTTTCTCTACCCCCTGGGCATTTATTGCAAATAGGGATGAGCGGGGTTATCTGTTTTTGTTTTTTGTGGTTTCGGTGTGTATAACTGTGTATGAATTCATCATTACGTGTGTGGTGAACCCCAGGGAGAATAGCCAATGCTCATGCTGGTGCTAATGGGGTGTGAATAAAGGAAAGGAAGACAGTCTGCTCCAAAAATGACCTACGCGTTGTGACCAGCATAGCTGTTTTGATGCAGAACTTACGGATTTACAAGTGAATTAAAGTTTGAGCACTTTCATACTGCACTTAATAAGAGCACAAAATCAAAAAATTACCATACAGAAAACAGTGACAGTCACACTATTGTTACAGCCACAAGCAACTTCAGTAAACCCAACAAGCTGCATTGAAAACCCAGTCCTACCTCCTTTAGCTTGGATCCATCATTATCCTGTCTCCTGGTTTTCTGTCCCTCTAACCCTCAAACGTTTCCTGACTAAAAATCTCTCTGTTGCAATCTGTCAGTTGTTGTACATTTCCCTAACCACTACCTTTACACCATGAAAGCTGTCTCTGCGACGAACTGTGCAGCAGAGTTTTTGTCCAACAGATGTAGCACAAACTTGCTGTGTTCACAAAAGGCCTTTTCCAAAGTTTCCCCCTTTGATGCATTTTCCTTCAATATACCAGGAATCCAAATATATGCGCTCAAAAGACGAGGCAGGGTGCTCTGTTCTTCAGGCTGCCTTTGCTGTAAAGGCCAATGTATCGCTTTCAAAAAGTGCTTCTTTCAAACCGATCAATTCATGTTCTTCTCAGGAACAGAGATCAATTTCTCTGTCTTTCACACTGCCGCTAGAAAACTTCATAACACAAACCAGACTTCTCATATTTCTCTGACAAAAATGCACTGGAAAGACCCATTTTTATGTTTTGAAAATTTTGTCATGAATTGCTATTTAAAAACAAGCCAACAAAAAAAGACCTTTTTAAAAGCATTAGATGGACTATATTAAGGAAGCATCAGGATGACATCTCTCGTGGATTTAACCTCATTTGCAAATGAGGCAGTAGCAGTTGAAACTGTGCTATGTAATTCATTTAATAGATAGATTACAGATAATGGATTAATTGATTTATTTTGACAGGCTGATAGTAGGAGAGACTGCATAAGTACTGTCATGCTTTAGCTCTGTAGCTTCACACGGCATAGTGGTACTTCAAGCTAAATGTAAAGGTTAGCATGAAAACCTGCTCATTTACAAAAATCTTTAACTTCTTACTTGTAGTTATTTTTAGATATAAGGTATTTTATTTCTTTATGTTTATCAAAATGATACAGAAAATGGGAAACGATTCTGCCAGCTGAATGAAAAAAGTATTTTCTTTGGAAACATGCTAACGTTAGCATGCTGACTGATGATGTTAACACACTGATATCAAACAGATGGTCACCATCTTAAATGCTAGCTTGCTAGCAATTGCTAATTAGCATGAAACGTATTCATATTTTGGGTTGATACAATATCACATCACACATCAAATTATTTTGTTTTCACCATCTTTGTTTGGTGTGTTAGTATATGCTAATATGCATTGAACACAATGCACAGCTGAGGCTGGTGGGAGTATTTCAGGTACTTTGTCAGAGATCAAATTATTTGACGGACAATTTTATGTGATGATATGGCTAAATGAAAACAAAGAGGATCATCATAATTATACATTCAGTGAATATCTGTAGGTCTATCACATTTCATCACAATCCTTGGAATTGATAAAGATTTCTCTCCGAAACACAAATTGTGACTTGGTAATGTGGCTAAAGTACATAAAAAACTTGTTTGAATAACTGAAATCTTTAGTATTTGTCCTCTAAATAGCATCAATGTCTACCAGATTTTATGGCAATCAACCTCTTAGTGATTACAAACTGACTAAATGAGCTTTTAATGCTGAGACAGGGCTTACGAAGTTGGCAATAAATTAAAGACAAAGGATTAAGAAAGCATATATCAAGGTTGTTGTTTTTGTCAGTCAGTATTTAGTCACTTAAAGAATCTACAAAATAGTATATGTTGTTTAATTCCAATAATATTGAATTATTTGTCATGGCAAGTCCTTCATAGACTGAAATTACAGATTCTGACTCTTCTTGATGGGGTTGTTTTAAACACTAAGAACTGCTGTTGCAGTCTGAAAAGCCAAGGGTGATATGAAAGCTAGGGGCCTTTTTATGTCATGTTTTTTCCCTTTTTAAATAATCTAATTTGTGTCGGGGATTTGTTTTGGTCGTTTGCTGTTGTGGTCCTGTTTTGTTTCACATTCTGTGCTCCATACGACCTTGGGTGGTCCAGAGTAAATAAATCTGAATCTGAAAAGATTAGGTAACAGTAATAGTATTGCCAAACACAGCATGAAATTTTGGATAAGCAAAGTCAAATTCTGAGAGGAAAACGCAGTTTAAGTCAGAGACACATAATTGCAACTTTCCAACGTCACATCTCTATCACATCAAAAATAAATGGCAATTCCTATTCAGTGGCAAAGATGGTTGTTACTGAAGCTAGTCAGGTTGTTTTTTTGCTGCATCATATGTCAGACCTTCCTATCACAGAAAGCAGTGGAGCCAGCTGGCGCAGACCTCCCCGGCTCAGCCGCCACATGCTCTAGTCAGCAAGAACGCACAGGCCCAAACGCTGGGCTCCGGGTGTATCCCAGCAAATGTTTCATTTCTCATACTGCAGCTTTGATTTGGACTGTTCCTGTCCAGTAAACTAATCCATCGCTGGCTTGAGCCAAGGTAAAATCTATAGTACCACATACACATGTCCATTAGAGTAGATTATAATCTACCCTCTCTCTGACATTTGTTACATTTCATTAGTAAATATGATTGTTGTGGCTTTTCATATTAAAGAGCCACTAGAAATAGGTCTTTATGTCCAGTGATAATAGAGTGTGAAAGACATGTCCTTCTGATGGACCTCATGGGACATTTTTTTTAGAAAGATTTTGTACACTGGACAGGGACATA
>JAPXVT010000018.1:13560066-13571382 GCA_029823135.1 Acanthurus reversus
GAAACAACATTATTATTATTATTATTATTATTATTATTATTATTGTTATGCATTTTCTAGCTTCTAGTCTTAGAATCAAGCCATCCACAGTCACCCATAGGATTAATTCTCTGGAAACAGGCACTTATTTTCTTTAAAAAATAAAATAAAAGAAGAAGAAGAAGAAGAAAATCATTTGTCAAGTCATGACGTAAAGACGCGACCGTCAAAATATTTGATTCAGTGATTTGCGTAGGAGTACAACCCCAAACCTAATTATATTTTGAAAGTCTCTACCGGAAGCCCTGCAGTGTGGCTGACTTGACGTTTACTTCTCTGCCTCTACTCGCTCTGTCGAGCATCTGTCTTCAGCAGAGTCCACGGAGCGCGCGGTATGGATCCGTTACGCATTACGCGCTGCGGTGTCCTGTCTGGCACAGATGGTTCTCTGACACGCGCTTCTGGCTGCCGTAAAGACATCATGCGCGGCGGTGACTCGCAGTGAATAAAGAAGTCAAAGGTCTCTGTTTGACTTTAATGTAAAGGAGAGGAAGAAACAAGTGATTCGTGGAGACTTGTCTCTCTTTTTTTCCCCCCTAACTCCTCTCCGACGCACGCACACACTTTCTCGGACGCAGGCTGTTATTTTCTAACGGGATATCATTTGTGCATCTACATTTTTTGGGTGTTACTATATGTGGATACTTAATCGGAACAATGGGAGACTCCGTGTTCCTCGACAGGCAAAATTCCTATCTTGTAAGTACTCGTTTTATTGGCCATAAATTAATTAGACTGACTCCAGCGCTCACTGATAAGGCTTGATGACTTACATCTCCTGTTGTCTGAGAGTGCACGGGCGTGCGCGTCCTGTGTGTGAGTGTGTGTGTGTGTGTGTGTGCTTGTGTAAGGAGCTGAGAGCGATTTATTTCCTGCATTGAGATGACTTTAAGACTGTTTTGCACGTAGAATTTGAAGCCTGTGTCTCTCTGCATGACAAATATTATGCATACAACGTTTTCTACACTGTAAAAAGTCACAACCAGCCTCCTTCCCTGTCTAATCTTGCATGGTTTAAAGATGTGAAATCCAAAATTTGACACTAAGATTGAAAGGAATAAAAGTCCTCTGTGTAATGTCAGTGACAGAAACAGAAATTTGAAACTGAGCAGAGCAAAGGGGGCCCCAACATGCAAAAAAAACTTCCTGTGATGGAACGTTTTAAGTGACATGTGGTGTATAGGGCACTGCCGATGCAGGCACACAAGACCACATGTTTCCTGGACTGACGAGGAGACTTTTGCGCTGAAAACAGCTCAGTAAAACACAGAAACCTGCAGCAGACTCCTGTCAGAGAGCCACAGGTGTTGTGTTTGACACTCTACACCTCCGAGCTTGTGGCCAGATGAGGGCAAAACACACAGATATGGGTCAAGGCCATGAGAAGCGATGACGGCGCCGATGAGAACTGAGCCTTCAAAGTGAAAGCCTCAGCGTTTTGCAGCTGATATTTGACTGCTTGACATATTCCTGGCAAAGCTAGAGAAGCGACAGGTTGCTTGCAGAGCAGGTTCATTCAAATGTGGGCAGGGAGTTGGTTTGTGCCGTATATGCAGACTTAAACACGCACACATGTTTGTATTTATCATCCGCCCTCTCGTCTCCGTCCATCTGTTTCCATCCTTACCCGTCTCCTCTTTTGTGGAATCCTCTGCTGACTGCTCCAGCGGTCTGTCTGCTCTTTATGAGCAATGTCTCTGTGGCTGGAAGCCCTCATAAAGCTACAGGCATTGATTGGAAAACAATACAATTATCTTTGGCTCGCCGGGCTGGACGTTCTGGTCTGGATCTGTGCTTTGTAGCATGGCGATGTGGTGTGAAAGCCATCGCCACATGGCTCACAGTTATGGTGTCTAAAATTCATCCAGCACAAATTAGTGAGACTTCAGTGCTCTGGCCAAATTGCTCTTGATGCACTTCTCCACAATACAGAGAAATGCAATTAGATGTTTCCGGACTCGTATTGAAATAGTATAGCTAATCGAAAATATTAGTTTTAGATTTAGCTGCGCCCGTCGGATTGGGTGATCTTGACAGGACATAAGAGCAAAAATAAGTGTTTAAAGCAAGGCAAGGCAGCGTTATTTACTGCTGTTTTACTGGTATTCCAATGCTCACATATGCAAGCATCCAAACTCCTTTGATGGATGAAGAGCTCAGGTCCTACTTTTCAAAATACAAATGTGATAGCACCTAAGATGCAAATGAACCTCAAGATTATTTCTTTATGCGAACAGAAACAATCTTGGTGTTCATTCGCATTTACGATAAAGAAGTGATTAGGGCTGCACGATACTGAAAAAAACTTACATTGCAGCGATATTATTTTTCGCGATATATATTGCGATTGTAAAATCAAGTATTGGGTATTGTAAAATGTACACGCATTTCCTGCGAACTCTCGCTGTGCCAAAATAGGCGTACTTCGGCCGATTGCAAATAAGTTGGAAAAACAACAATAATGTATTTTTCCAAGACAGGGAAGCTCATGGCGTATTTCTAGTCTCAGTATGCTCTCCTGTGAACTGATTCGCTTGCCATGGCGTGGACGTAAGCACTATCACTATGACAGCGACTATGACAGCGGTGGCTAACTGCTACACTGGGAGCTTCCTGCCTGTCGCTGCCGAGGAGGACGCTCCAGAGCCTGGAGGGAGCTGGCACAAAGCATCGGTACAGACAGATGAGAGGCGGTTACTTTTCAACTCAGTTTGATAGAGTTTCTTTAACCTTCTAGGAATTACAGTTATTTTCACACACAATCTCCCCATTTTAAGAGGCTCAAAAGTACTTGGACAAACTTACATAGCTGTAAACTGGAGCGTCCTCCATGGCAACAAGAAGTAGGAAGTTGCCACTGTTAGCAGTTAGCAAACAGCAGGAAGTTGCCACTGTTGGCAGTTAGCTAACAGCGGGAAGTTGCCACTGTTAGCAGTTAGCTAACAGCAGGAAGTTGCTGCTGTTAGCAGTTAGCTAACAGCAGGAGGTTGCCGCTGTTAGCTGTTAGCTAACAGCGGGAAGTTGCCACTGTTGGCAGTTAGCTAACAGCGGAAAGTTGCCACTGTTGGCAGTTAGCTAACAGCAGGAAGTTGCCACTGTTAGCAGTTAGCTAACAGCGGGAAGTTGCCGCTGTTAGCAGTTAGCTAACTGCGGGAAGTTGCCGCTGTTAGCAGTTAGCTAATGCTGTCTCGCATTATTGGTCTAGAAGATTCTGATTGGTGTCTGTGAATTTTATTAACCTGTCAGACGACTTCACGTAATCAATGAAAGTTTGAACTGTACAAGTTTTCCTTTTGTATCAATATTTAAAAAAAAAAAGAAATCCCAGGTCCAGTGATGTGACTATTGCCCACACACAAATCGCAACGACAATGCTAAAACAATGTATCACGCAGCCCTGGAAGTAAAAGCCGAGACTCATTCCAGTGCAAGCTGTTATCTTTGATTGAATCACCCAAGACAAGTGTTAATTCCTGGTGTAAACAGGGCCTCACACAAACAGAAGGATGAGAATTACTGGAGCTCGTGGAATCCAGTAGGTTGTGGTTTTTTCTGGATGCCTCCCTGTGGGGGTATTCCAGTAAAGTCCAGTTGGGAGGAAACCTGGAGCACACTAAGACAACAAAAGGGAGATTATGTGTCTCACTCAGTTTGGGTATGCCCCAAGATCTCTTAAGAAGAGTGAAGGGAAGTGACTAGGTGAAAAGGTATGTGGGCTACTTTACTTGTCCTCCTGCAAGTGAGCTTCAGATCCAGAAAACTAGCAGAAAATGCTTGCACCAAATATTTAAGGTACAATTAAAGCCTTCCGGTGACCCACCATGTGCTTGAGGACACACCATAAGCATGTGGGTGCATAAAAGTTTCTCTTGATGTTCTACAGTACATTTCATGAGCAAGCAGTAAAGATCTCACAATCTAGCGAAGAAAAAGAAAAGTCTGGAGGGCGCAGTTTGACGTTGCCAAGCTGTTAAAAAACATAGTTTGCATTGGAAAACGTGTCCAAACAGAAGTCAGAGATGGTTATCTGCTCCATTGAGGCTTTATAGGGTAAGAAATCCATTCAGGCAGCCTCTATCGATTGAGAACACATAAAATCTATCCTCAGGAAACCTTAAACCACATCTTTATTGCAAAAAACAGCAGGGAACGACATCAAAGTTGTCCTGACAGTGCATCATAGTCAAATACTAGGAGACTTTCAGCCAGGTTGCTCATTGCTGTCTGATAAATCCTCTCTAATAGGTAAACTTGTTGTGAGGGTGCAGTTAAAGAAGGACAAAGAAGCTGTTCAATAGTAAAATGCGTTTGTGTTCATGGAGGATTATGCCCCTTCAAGGCAGTTTTTCATCTGTGGGCTTTCGTCATCGCGGCCAAGGGAGATAAATATTTCAAAATCAATGTTACCAGAGTGGTGACACACAAAGGAGATGGAGGAGATACAGAAATAGCCAGAACGCAAGTGAAAATGATGTCTAAGCAAAGCTAGGCTGCCAGTGCGTAGATGTTAAATCCCCCCTGGAGACAGTCGCGCATTTGTTCCACTTGTAGTGACATGATATACGTGCTCTCTGCTCATTGCGTCAAAGCATTGTACTAATTGAATGCGATCAGGGATAACACACTGTACTCGTATAACCAGATTGATCGTTCTGCTTCTGTCTTGGAGGGGATTTGTTCTCAAATACTGCAGACTTCAGGTTTATACAGTATTATGTGGATTATGAGAATGAATCACTGGCAACCCTTTTTAGTCTACAAGTAAGATTCATCACACACAGAGGTGATAAAAATGCCAAGAGGCACAAATCATTCCGAATAAAATGGTAAATCAGAAAAAAAAAGAAGGAATACCAGGCTGACTTGGCTTAGAAGTAAGAGACAAGCTCTTCTATTTTCTTCACACCACACCAACTTGCTCACTTGCTTTTCTTCCCATGTTTTTGTCTGTTAAAGAATTAGCATATGCAGATTCATGCTAAAGTTGTTGCTTAACAGATGTTGGTCCAAAACTTGGCTCAGTTTTTTGCTCCTTTGCTGTGGAAAAGGTGCAAAACACTGGAACAAGATATTAATGTGCATAGCTCATCCATTAGCTGATGTTACTTCACAGTGGAACAGACTCAGGATTGGTGCTGCAAACATGGCATTACAAAAATATGTTTTTGGTGATTCTGTCACAGATGTAAGTGGTGCATTGGTGCTTGAGGTAAATGCTAAAATTAGCATGCTAGCCTCTTCAGAGAGACAATGCTAACATGCTATTTTCAGCAGATAGCATATAATGTTTACCATGTTCAACATTTTTGCTAACAAGTTAGCATGCTAACATTTGGTAATAGGTCTACACACTGTGCAGTTTTTGGTGGTCCCAGACGAAAGATGACTAGCCTAAACGTAGCCTGAGACAAACTTCTGACAGAGTCAGAAATTTAAGATCATTATCTCACAATGTGACAGCTGCTATGACCCACATCTACCAAACAATCAATAAAAACATAGCTCTGATCCACGTGATATCAGCGCCTCATGTAAACACACAGATGGGGTTAGCATGCTAAGAAATTTCCTCAGGCTCTTTTTAAGCTGCGTGACTGCTATGTCGCACAGCGTGTAAAGGGCTTTAAACACAGTGAATTTCTGTAAATTCATGGTCAAAGGGAAAAAAAGGTGTGAAAAATGACTGACGTCAGTCGTTATCAATCTGATTAATGAATAACTGAAGTGAACCAGACCATTTGGATCAGCAATCTCATTCTAGATTTTTACCTCCAGTATACATAAAAGTCTTAATTTCATTTTACCACCTCAAACTAACAAATTAATGCCATACTGTTCATTTCTCCTTATCATGTAGGCCAGTGTGTACTTAATGGAATGGTTTGTGTGGCCCCTAACTCACATACTAAAATGTCATTAAACTAGTAAAACAAATGAACCAATCTCTTGTTTGTCATTTGAACAACCAAACTGTTTATTCAGCCCAATGGATTGATTCAACTTCAGCAGAAAGGCTTGTTAACTCGTTTGTTTAGCGACTTAACAAATTATGAATCATCACATTAATTCAGGCAGGAAATGTCAGTCGTGTGTGCGACATCGGGAGATTTTCAGCTGACCCAAACAGACACTAATCACATTTGACACTTTAAACAAGGTGGTTTACTTTACCTTTGTCTGAGGGACTTGTCCCATACAATTGAATAATCCATATTTCAATATTACATGGATCATGAGCTCTGTTCTGTCTGGAATGCCCACTTGAAATGTGCACTGATAATATTTACTTTGAACAGCCTGAACTGCATATGTAAGCACAACTATATAATCTGTACAACAGTATTTCTACTTGCTGATTAGTGTTTTTGTTTAAGGTGAGTCTAGATCGTGTGCACACTGAAGTAATATCCTGTATTATGTTACGTAATGACAATGGAGGAATGAACAAACACAGTCATTTAAGAATAAATGAGTTTAATGTGCATGAATGAATCTTGGGTTATCCAGTAGTCAAACTGATTATCTTAGGCCACGTTTAGACGAGAGCAACCCTACTAAAAACAGAAAAGTCTGTCCTTTGCATTGTAAAAAATCTGCAGTTACACAGACAACTGAAAGCGCTGTAGTATGCATGCCAGGCCAGTGGTTGGCGGTGTTATTTTTTAATAGCAGCTGCTGATGTTGTTTACTTCCTGTTACTGCTAAGAGCCACAAATGAAAGAAAATCAGCCATAGTTTGACTTCTTAAATTATTCTGTGAACACTCAAATTCGCATTTTGACTGTTGTCATATTCAACTTGCTTCGGGTGCACGTTGGAGTGCTTCGTCATAGTTTGATAGTGCGGGATGCATTAACGTCATTTAAGTTCATTTAAGGTAGCTACCATTCAAATGCAAATTTTATATGAGAATCTATTGCTGCAGCCTTTTGCAGGTTGCACATTTACAGCTAAAATGACTGAAAGCTCAGTCTCAAGAGGATCTGAGTGAGAGAGCAGCTCAAATAGAATTTTCAATTGATTATTCAAGCATCTGAGACTAAACTGGACTGAAAGATGTGCTCTTGCTGTGGTTCACTCAGGAGTAAAAATGCAGACAGAGAGCAACACAAAGAAAGCATTGACGAAATGATCGATCAACCTCCTTCGCTGCTGTTTGCATCATCTCTGACTGTCTCTCTTTGTCTGCTTGAGTCTGTCTCTCATTGCTGACCAAATAGAAAATGCTCTGACAAGGGTCCCTTGATGGCTTGAGGAAGACTGAGTGCAGCTACCTGTTTGGACAAGCCCCAAATTCCCACCCCCCTTTTGTCTCCAATTGTTCTCCCCCTTCGCTGTCTCTCCTGACATCTGACTTTGCCGTGCTCCATTGTTTTCAGAAACTTCAAATGTCTTCTTCTTCCTGCCCCTCTCCTCCCTCTCAGGCTCCATGTCGCTGAGAGCAAACATTTTATAACACACCGTCGCCGCCTCACCTGTTGATGTGTGACCTTGTTCTGTTGCGGTAGGTGGGTTTGTTTTACTCCTGTGCCACTCCCTGGACAAACAGCTGCAGCAGGAAAAGCCACAAAGCCTTCAGTCATTATGGCAAATTGAAGGATGCGTTTTACAGGTTTTTACAGGACGGATGAATGACAACGTCTTTATGTATTTTAAGTGTTATCTAAAAGAGGATTTTCATGAGGGAAGGCCCGTCCTGCTTGTTCTAGTGATTGTAATGAACAGCTGTGCTCAAGCATGCGTGCATGTGTGAGTGTGTGTGTGGGTGGATGGCATCAACCATCCATGCGGCTTCTTAGTCATCAGCACAGAGCGCTTATTTACATTGATCACAAGTTTTCCTAAGCACAGGCTGACCCAGAAGGAGAACTTTGCAGGAGTGGACATTTTGTTCGCAGGAGTGCAGCTGCAAGGAATGCACACAGATACTGAATGAATTTTTACATTTTTGGTTACATTACCAAAGCCTCTCTGCCCACTTTTGGAGAAAATCATTCTCTTTGTTCTGATTGAGCTAAATCCTGCTTTGAGGTCGGTTCTCTTTGGACCGTTTTGCCGACATGGATCATGACATGCATACATTAACCTTACATACATGCATTAACCTTGCACTTGAAAGGATCGCCGCCCTGGTAATGCATGTGTAAAACTGTTCCAGCGTGGCAGGAAAAAGGAAAAGACACAAAGTCAAAAACTAAACTCCCTCTTTGCGTTCCGCAGCCGTCACTTCTGGCTCGTCATGACAACCCCGTCCGTCCCTTTCTTTCTAGACTCTGTCAGGGAAAGGCACTTGTTTTATTATCAACAGCGAAAGAGAAGTCCGCCCTCCCCAAGACTTGTCTTTTTATGGAGATGGTCGAAGGCTGAGGGGGAAAACAGAGACGAGGAAACGCAGAAGAGAAAGTTCTGGCAAGATCTGATCTACTGTTTGCAGGGGTATATTGTGCTACCAGATGCAGCCGAGGCTTTCTTTGGGTCTGAAAAAATATGTGCCCTAGATGTTTTAAGGGGTGTGATTTACAGCCAAAGCTCTTGCCCTGGTTTCTTCATTACTTCACCTAGAACTCTTTCTTTCTTCAAGGAAAGTCAAGGGAGCTGCTCCGTAGGTTCAAGAAAAGGTTAGACATGTTCCTTTGCTGTATGTTTAAAAGCCATGAGGGCGTGATGTCAATCACCATGTTGCTGAGTGAAGTGCAGATGTATTACATCACAGCTGGGGAATTCTGAGGAGCATAACAGCATGTTCTCTCCGATTTGCCTGTGCTGCAAAACGGTGCAATGAGCTGGAATCAAGACAGAACTAATCAAGTTTCCCGTGGCGGGTATTAGGGGTTTTGTAATCCACGACTTCACACACAGCGATGTTTGCACTCAAGCCACACATGGACGCACACAAACGCATGAGTCATGCACACAAAGCAGCACTGGATGCTTAATAATGAGAACAGATTGTGCTGTCCGGTGGAGAAGCTCTGTTTGTATTATCAGCACCTCAGACATCTTTTGCTCTCCAGTTCACCTTAAAAACACAGCTATGCCAAAACTTGCCAAAGTCGTTAAATCTCAGAGGAATACATTTGAAGGCCTTGAACGTTTTTGTATCAGGAACAGCTTATTTTTGCATCTCGCAGCAGTCTTAAGAGGAAAAGTAATGTTTGCAGTCAAGAGGCTGAAGCTGTTAAAGGCAAAAGCGTTCACAAACTTAAAAAACAATTACCCGTAGTATTTGCTAGGGGTTAGGAATTTCCAGGCAAGCCTTACAGAAGGTCAAGGAGTCAAAAGCGTCAGGATGGCATCAAGCATCTGTTTTACTGCCTCAGTGTGTCTCGGAAGGTCAAAGGACACGAAGCGAGCGCTTTCTTCTAACAAGGTGCATGTGTTTCTATGTGCTCATGCATCGGTCTATGGATGTCTCATGAGACAGGTATACGGTAGATTGATGGAAGATGACCACGACATTATTAACTTTGTGGAGGTTTGATTCAGGAGCACATCGACCAATGAAAGCCAAAGTCCTGACACCACCTCTGGCTTATCTGCTGTTCCACTAGCTTTAGTAACTACAAAAGCTCAAAAACTGGAGCCTCCACGAAGTTTTTCCAGTCCAGCAGTGCGTATTATTCGTCATCGTAAATCTCCCTTATTCATGATATCCACAACTCCCTCTTGTAATATCACCTTTCCAACTTTTTAGCTGTAATCTTTGCTGTCTTCACTATTTTTATGTCCTGACTCCTTTTGTCAGTATCAGGTGCAATGACTGGAGATCCTTAAAAGTAGTAATGCTATAAACAGACACATCAAATAAATAGGATTTTGCATTGGTACCATCCCTGACAATGACAAAAGGGCTGATCTGCGTAGTGTACTGTTTAGCAAGCTTTGGTTCCAGGGATTGATTGCAGTGCTTTTTGCACTATTCAGAGAAAAAACATGGTGAACTCCTTGGAAAGATTTGCAAACAGCCTCAGATGCATGCACGCCCTGTTTCACTGCCAAGCTTTGAAGGTTTGCATTGGATGCTAGCATGCTAATGTTTGCCAAGATTTGCGTAGCTGCACCCAACTCAGAATTTTGTCAGCTAAATTGGATTTCGATGTTTGTAATTGCCTGTTTGCTCACAAAACTCCTTTGTCGGTGTACACAAGTCTCATGTTTTGTCTGTAAGGTGGTGTTCACACCAAACAGTCCGCTTTCTTGATTCCTTTTTAGGTGGTTCAGTTCACGTTTACAAAGTGAAAACTCAAATGGACTACAACATGTACACCCAAGTCATGTGCACGGAAGTGCCGTTGAATTATTGGTCAGATGGCTGTTCCAAAAAAACGAAAGGATGCTTTGTTGCCTTATCATGTTGATTCTTTACTAAAAGTTAAACATTACTGTGCCGCTCAGAAACATCTTTTAAGGTGGAATGTTTTCCTGCATTTTGTTTAGTACGTGAGTTAACACCAGAAATTAATCAGTACACCTTAGAAGCCAATATGACAACTTGAAGAGGATTTATTTGTCACATATAGTTATTGTGCACGCACGGTAGTGAAATTTCTGAACTTCAATTATAATTTATTTACTTTTGCCTTTCGTATATGATGGCATATGTTTTTGTAATGATTGAAACTTCAAACATAACAAAAGCAAAGTAGTCCAGCTTATCCTTACAGAATCCATACCTCTCAGTGAATAAATACGGGTTTCGGAATGGATAAATGCATGTTATTCAGTCGGATGGTTTGGATGGGGTTCACATCAGTGCAGAACCGCTCCAGAGTTTACTTGCAAGCAGCTCAAGACCATCGTCCACTTGTTTGTTTCAAACAGGAGGTCTTGGACTGTGTTCGAAAAAACACAAATGAACCACGCCAGGGAGTTAAATGCTCCAGGGTTCGGCTCAACTGGACTAAACAAGGCTGGTGTAAACACGACTTAAGACTCACATTTTTTCTGTCATCTGTGAGGTGCGAAACCTCACATTTCCATATAGTAAGAAAAGTGTGAAAGTGTGCATCCTGCTTTTACTTCAGTTATAAAACAGATGTGCACCACTGAACATCTCTCTTGCCAGGTTGCTGACAGGGCTGTGAGCTGAAGAGTCAAACTGGAAGGCAGCAGGGGAGGTTTTACCACCATCTGCTTTAAAAGTATTTTAGCCCACTTCGCCTGCGTTCATCAGTGGAGCAGAGAGTGTCAGACTGCAGACAGGAGTTGCGGTGCATGCCCTCCATTTCTGCAACCCTCCATCACTGTTAGTTTTATCCTTGTGTCATGTTGGGTTCT
>JAPXVT010000018.1:14306571-14317662 GCA_029823135.1 Acanthurus reversus
GTATGTGAAGGCCCTGGGGTGGGAGGGATGTCTCTTTGTGGACACAAATGGCACAATGATAAAAACAAAATCAAACAAACATGGACAGACTTGTAGAAAAGAATATGTGCACACACACAGACATTGTCTAGGCTTTGTAGTGAAACTCCCCTGAGATTACCTCTTGTTTTCCCAGGAGAGGCAGTCCTCACTGTCTGCCACTGATCTGATCAAAGTAAACCAAAATAGATTTTGCTGAATTTAGGTCTCAAATTTGGCAAATCACTATTTCCAAAAGCTGTTTGTATCTCTCTTACCCAGTTGAAACTTGTCACTCACTATTACCGAGCAATAAACCCAGACAAAACACAGCAGGTGGAGGCACAGAAGTGGGTTGCCACTAAAGGTGAATGTGTGTATGTGTGTGGGCGTCTGTGTGTCTGTGTGTTTGTGCTGGGGAAGCTTTTTTCTCTTATCGTGTCAAGGTCTGAGCATCATATCCAGCCATCCATCTTTTCAGCTAACATGTGTCACTTGTCAGACTCCATCATTGTTGCATCCATTGGAAATCAGTGGTGACTTGAGAGCACAAACATATCGAAAGCAGACTGCACACAGAGGTCGCAAAGAGGTTTGAGAGGATGATTGTTGTCTCAGCTTGTCTGCATCATTTCACTTTTAAAACATCTTTGATTTGATACAAAAAGAAGACAACTCCACAAAAAGTCATGGTAGATATATCAGCAAAATATTGAAACAAAACAAAAAATGTGTGCTGTCAAGCTAGCTGCTATGAGGGGGTTTCTTTTTTATAAACACAACACTACTTTTAGCTACAAGCTAGCATGCTGATGTTTAATGGGCTTATATTCACCACCTCAGATTAATGCTAACAATTGCTAATACTATGCTAGCATTGCCAAATCTAGAAGAACACTTTTTTAGCTTAAACAAATACAATCTATGCACCAAGTTTGCTTTCTAATAACATGCTAATCAAATTTACTGTATAATTTGTAAACGATTCTTACAGCTTTAAGTTAATAAACCTTTTGTGGATGCATAAGAGATGAGAGAAAAGTCATTGATAAGGGCATTTTTTCAGCTAGACTGATGGAAAAAGCATAAGAATTACAGTAGCAAAGACCTTTTGTACATTCCTGACTGCTTGAACCTTTACTGACACTGTATAAACAACTTACCTGCTTTCTTATGTGACATTAAATTTGAAATTATACAGTAAATGTTAGTAAGCCTAAAAGGTCATGGATTTTTCGCTTTCTAATGTCATCTAGTCTGCGGTTTTAAATGTCAGTAAATTACTTAATAAAGGCCTGCGGATTCCTTATGTTATGACTACCCATGAAGTCTGCAGTTATAATTATTACTTAATGGCTGTAATGTGTTCATTGATTACGCTGATTGATTAAATTCTTAAACGTAAATGGTCAGACTTTGAGAGGTCTCCTGAGGAATTTAAATTCAAGTGATAATGCACAGTATGCAGATAGTTAAATAGATATTTTAACCTTGTTAAAACCTTGCAGAAGTATGCCTCAATAGGCAGTAAGAGCCACGATTTTGTTGTTCATTAGTTTTTTGCATCCTTGGAGACCCAAAACTCTATTAAGAATAACAATAAGCCTGTTTTGCTGTCATGCTAAATGTTCTATACCACTCTGACTTTTGATTTCCCTGCAGAGTCATGCTTCAGTGAGTGCATTGCTATATGGGCGTCAAGCCATATGCACACCTATGACCGTATTAACCTAGCCGAATGTTCACTAGCCACGAGAGTGAGATTACACCACCCAGCCCTCTCGCTTTTAAAGCTCAGCACTTATGGGATGATCTGGAACTGCAAACCCATGTGCGCGCTGATCCGCGGACAATATGGGAGGGAGAGAGGAGGTAGATGTAAAGAGTAAAGGTCACTCGTTATCAATTTGTTATCCTGTAAGTAACGCTGCTGGAGTGTGTTCGTGCACATAGCAGCAGGCCTTTCACTGTCTTCCCATCTCTCTCCCTTATACACTCCCGCATGTGGCCTACATAATTTATCTACTGTTACATGTAGGTATTCAACAGTGAGCAAGTTCAGTAAACTTAATCAAAATCACTGTGTATTTAAGGGATTTTCAGGACAGAATTATCTAAATTATGCAAAATGCAATAAGAGATTTGTGTCTTTGCACAAGCTACAGAAAGGGACTCAGCCAACAGCTGTATTTCCATACATGAGAAATCTTGCTAAAGCTCCTCTGATAATCCTTCAGTTTCATCGAGAATACCAGAATACATAAACCTGCTATCCCTTAACCGTGATTTTCTTTTTTTTTTTTTGCCCTTTGTTTCAATCCTTACAATCTGATCTCTCCATGCTAATTATAGATCTAGATCCATCTGCTAGTCGGTCTCTAGCATTACACCTCAGAAGAGCTGATATTTGAAGGCAATAAGTGCAGTTAGATGTGGTCATCCCGGCTCTTGAGGAACTTTATAATCAAACTCAACATTCAGGGGTAAAGCTGACTTGCAACAAAAGGGCTAACATGTTAGGTTTAAGAATGAAGTCTGATCTTGGAGCTTTAAAAACTGCATCTAGCAATAAAAAACACTGGGAAAGTGAGCTTGTAAGAAGCGGCAAAAAGCTAAAACTACCTATGAAAATAAGACCTCTGGTTTACACCAAAGATCATCAGGGTTGCTTGTAACTTGCTTGACAAATTTTTGAAAAACAAAGTCTGTCTTTTGTCTAAATTATGCTTTGCACAAGAAAAAAATCTGTCAGTTATTATAGTGAATATTGTTTCCTCTTGTTTACAATCTATGTTTAGCTGCGATAATCAAAGCAGGGTCAAAATATTTCCTCAACATTTTTCTCCTGATCTTCCCATCGCATATCCCTTTACCACTCAACTTGCTAAGCACTCCGAAGCTACCACTTGTTTTGATCAGCATTCAGTCTGTTTTGTTAGTAGATCTGAATATGAGGCGACTGTCAAGTGTCGCCCAGTGAATTACCTCAATGCAATGAATTCAGATGCCCTGAACTCAAAGGATTTGCATGAAATTACTCATCTGAAGGATACGGGATTGTCTCTGACAATAGAGGCTATTCAACCGACGCTTCTAAGAAGATATTTGATAATCTGGCACCGGTTATCTTTGCTGGATACATCAGCAAGGAAATACATGAGTGAGAGTGAGAATGAGTGAACTCGTCCATTGTCTCCCACTGAGCTGGGGTCAAAGCTTTACTGGGAGCTCTTTTCAGAGACAGAGCAGAAGGAGAAGATGAATTTCTCCAAACACGTGTATGTGAAAGGATAATTAACCCTTTCACAGGTGGGCATGCTTGAGCACAGTGATAATACGGCAACAGTATCACTTGTATTGTAAGAGAGAACCTAATGAATGGATTTCAACTGATTTTTGACCAAGGAAGTCAAAGAATTTTAACACACACTCTGCTCAGGTTTAATAGTAATCCACACATTTGTGTCCACCATCAAGCTCAATAAGGCGTAAATGAGGAGAGAAAATGAGAATTGTCTGGGTTATTTCGCCTGTAGCTACTTCTGAACCAAGAACAGAAGTGGGCTGTTATGTAAAAGAGGTAACTTAAGGTCCCCAGATATACCTGCAGATGTAACGTTGGCAAGGGAACGGAGGGGTGGGGGTTGGAGTGGGGGGGCTAGTCTTGAGTCCTTTGACATTTTCTGTCATCTCAGATAAAAACCCCTGTAAAATCACAAGGACTCTGGGATTCTGCTTGTGTAGTCTGAAGCCAACCGGGTGGTGAGCACAATGAGCACTAAGTTGAGTGACACCTAGTGTGATTAAATGTGATCGCATTTGCATATGTTAATGGGAGGTATGATAGACTTACAGTACTGCCAAACATCACTCTAAAGCGTCCTTATTTGACCAAAAAATGTGAACACAGGTGCAGTTGCCTTCAGGACATTTAGTTTTTGCATCACTCAGAGATTGTACTTTGATTTTTGTTTCGTAATTCTTTTTTGTAATTATTGCTGATTGATAAAACATAATTAGAACCTAACAAAGCAGTGTAAGCAGCATCAATATGAATAAGTCTCTCAGGCATTGGGAACGAATGGGGACAGTCCGATGATTTTCCACATCAGAGGCCGTTTACAGGTGTAAAATGGGGAAAAAGTTGCGCAAAGAATTTTGTGGCTTCACAGGGAGCTGTGTGAAATCTGATAAACATCCTAAATTGATGTCACCTGAGACGTCATCAGTTGGGACTGAAGACTAAAAGTCTGGAGATGGAAAGGTATCACAAGGGCATTGGTGAAATTAGAGAATCAGTGAGCTTACCAGACATCTGTGGACTTCTCTCCAGCTCTGCTTGAGGCGAGCAGCTCAAAGCTACAATAACTTAAAGTAAAGGGTTCCCTTTTAGCATCTGTTCGGTTAGGCTTAGGCGAGGGCGCACTCTGTTATTTTGTTATGTTCAGGAAAAGATGGTGGATTTTTTCCTTCATTAGGACTCAAACTTTTGTATCTTGGCTGGAAGTCCAGTGGAATTCAACCCCTCTATTTGCTTTCTGTATTTCATCAGTTTCAGCTGTTGCTATAAGCACCCAACAGAGCCAATGCGGGGTTAATGTTGTAGTTAGTCGAAAGAAATGTTGTTAACAGATGCTAAAGGGAGTGTGTTGATCAGACTGTATGTGACGAGTTCCGATTAGACACAGTCGTCTCCATCCAAACCATCAGTAGAGCTGCATTTTTGGTATTTCAGGTTCAAAGTTTTGACAGGAAAACACTCATGAAACAAAGAAAAAGAAGTTGTTTCTCGTTATTTATTTAAAAATATGTATTAGAATAAATTAGAGTCATTTTGGAGTGAATCCAAATGTTCTGAAAATATGAATAATATATAAAAAAAGGTCAGCCTAGTAGAGAAAATCTGTGTATTAAATCTTCTCACTCTGGTACTTTTTATTTCCAGTTTTGTCACTGTTGTAACTCTGCAGTTAAAATCACAACAGTAATTATGCCAGTGTCTGCATTTATTACCTTATTTTTTGTTTCCTCAGTCTCAAGAGATGCAGCTCATCGTTTTCCCCTGAGGATTGAATCTATCCTCTGTAGTCTCTTTAGCTAAAAAAAAAAATAAAGGGACAAAACAGGCAGAATCTTCTTTTAATAACATTCCTAATCCGCCACTTTAAGGGTTGGATTCTTGAGGCCAGCAGTTTAAGTGAATAAACTGCCTCAATAATTCCGGAAATTCCACATAAAGAGGATGGAGTGTATATGATTTGGATCTCGCATGGCATGTTCTTAGGATATGGCGGGAGCCATCTTAATGAGTTTTCAGTTTATCATCACTCACAAGAGAAAGCAAATCAATCACTTCCCTTGCATATTGATGGGTTTGGAGGAGGGGGGGGATCGGGAAAGGAGAGCAAGACAGAGAGAAGTGGAGATGTGACATGAGAGAAAGCCTGACAGTCCGCGGGCGTTGTTTACCACAACAGTCCTCTGCCAAGGGTTTTCCTAAAGGGACACTTGTTTTAATAAAAACGGGCCCCATATTAAATTCTAATCCATTAGCGTGGCTGGCAAGCTCTGGCGAGGCTTTATCAAACCATTGGAATAGATGAATGTCCCTTCATTATCACGGCTGGACCGCTTCAATAAACAGGGTCCAGTCCTTTCTCATGCCAGGGTTACGTCGGAATTCACAGCTGCACCTTTTCCACGAATAATGCAGCTGTTTGTTATGAAAGCTCCTGCCAATTTATCGCTAAAAAGGTTGTGTCAAGGACATTTTGACCATATGTGCCTTTATAGCTATGAGGTCACTCGACACCCTGCATCAATCAGCCTTTGTCTTGCCTCAATGACACTGCATATTCGGCCTGTTTTCTATATTAATATATTCAAAAAAATTATCTAAAAGCTCATGTCATGATGAATGTGACAGCCACGGGCTCTCTTTTCATTAATTGCAGGTCAGAACCCCCATTTTAAGACACAGACTTAATAACTGCAGGTCTGGCTGCTCATTAGTCACTACATTTCTTGGATTGTATTTTGACATTACTATTATTAGCCTTTATTATGTTATACGAGTATAAATAGTAGCAGCGGCTGCACTGCGGAAACGACCAAAGTGCTTCCTTCTTCCCTCCAGGCAGATGACCATCAGTGTGTTTTTTTTTTTTTAAGAGTCAGCCCTCAGTGTGATGAGCAGGGATGAAGAGTGGGACGTCAATAACAGGAACTGGCGGCGGAGTGGATAATTAGCCTTAAAAAGGAACAAAGGATCAATAATTACCCCTTTGCCAAGAGTTTGTTCATGGGGAAAACAGGTTCAGCCGTCCAGTGCGGGACCATCAGCTCGTCTGGGTGACACAAGGACACCGGGGGGACTCATCTATCAGGTTGGACTGGGATACTGATAGCATTGATATACTGTAATGGAAGTTTCAGGACTCTTTTTCTTTCATTTCAGACTGCCTTGCTGATGCAGTGTCGCGCCATTCCGAAGAAAAGTTGCTCTGGCAGGCGCGGAACTCAAATGAAAGATAGCTGTGCCTCAATCATTCTGTCATATGAGCTATTATACCTATAACTCAGGAAGTGGATATGTAGTGTTAAAAGCCTCTTTTGGTTACATTTCCTTTATTAAATCTGTATGTCATATGTATGGGAGGAGACAGGAGGGTTCTTTTGGAAATTTAATGTTTTAGTTTTAATTAATTCTACCAAACTAGCTGTTTTTTAAAAAATACGTTAAGTTTTTGTTTGTACTGCACTGCATTTCACAGTTATTTTTAAACATCTCCTGTGACTGACACCCTGCCTGACACGGTCTGAATTGTCCTGACAGCTTAATCTTAAACATATGGTGCTCTGGGCAGGTAAAAACAAGTGTCATGAATGATTTAGATGCACAGCTTCACCCAGGACTGACTCTCTTACTGTTACTTACCAACTCACGGAATTAAAGAAATCTCAAGGTTAAAGTTACTGGCTGCAACTTTTAACTGGTTATGAAAATGTGCCTATTCTGTACTGATGCCCTCCGAAGATTTGCAGCATTGAATGAGACCAACAGCGAGGAAGTTGGCTATTTTCTTCTCACTTTTTTTTTGCTGCCTGCCACTGGTCGAAAGCACTGGAAGTCATATGATACAATTATGGAGGTGGTAGTCATACCGCTTCTGTCCAGAGTGGCCGCTAGAATCAACACAAAGTCAAAGTTCTGTCCAGCAGCTTTAAAGAAGAAGTTCATGTGCATGTGCATGTGCACTGAGCCAATATGTCTAAGAGTACAATAAACGCTCATTTTAACGGACTTAAAACTTGCTGAATGTTTAGTGGAAATAGCTGTTTGTTTGTATCCTGATGCAGCTAAAAGACCAGTTTCTGATGATATATGTTGGTGTTAAACGTTGTGTTTTAGTGTGGGAACATGAGAGGACACCACTAAACATTCGGCAAGTTTTAAGTCTTTTAAAATAAGTAATGTATTTTTCGATTGTCCGGCAAAGTGCACATGCTCCTCTTTTGTTTTCAGCCAGTTCAGCCAGCGGAGATGTCAGCATTTAACTTAAGCTCTTATGTATGATCATAAATATGATAGTAAATATTGTCATTATAGGTACAAGTTTGCCTTTTATTTGAAAATTACATGCTTTATTTTAAAGTCAATTAATGTCAACTAATAATTCATAATTTGGATCCTGGTACATTCATTTTATGTGCTATTTTCTTATCTGTATATTTTTCAAGCCTTAACTTAAAAAGTGAGCTAAATAGAAAAGAAATGCTGTTTTCAAACAGAATTAAGAAATGAGATAATAGTACAGCTTACTGGCTTAAACCACTGGCCAGAATGTGCTGATTTTGGGGGAAATGACACACTTGATGCCACAGAAGAATTCCAACTAAAAGAGTTGCTGAACAGTGATCTGTTATAAGTCTTGTGAAAAATGTTTCAGAGGGAAAAAGACAAAAAAAAACCCATGGTGATTTGATATTAAAAAGTTCTTAGTTAAAGAAATGTCATGAGACATTTAAAGTACTTTTGCTGTGCTATGTGATTTAAGTTCATAATGGCTGGGCACTTGCATGGGCGTGACAGTAATTGCCAACAAATTACGGCAGTTGCTGCCGTTAAACGGATAAAATTGAGTCGGATTGCCTCAGTTCCCTTGGACTTTGTTTGTGAGCTCCAAAAACTCATTGTTTCTTCTCAGAAATCCTGATGTGGTTGGCATTTCTCTCACAAGAGCCTGTTTTATTTTTGCTGCTTAGTATCAGTAAATCCTCTTTAGTGACCCCTTGACTTTTTTCTTCGTTTTTAAAGGGATTGTGAGCGGGTCGAGGGATAAAACAGATGTTGGATCGTGCATACTGCGTATCTTCTTGCTCTCGTGTTCGTGCAAAGGACTGTCCAAGCAGCCAACAAAGCAAATGGCCAGGATTTCTCCCAGGGCTCCCAATGGCCAGTTTGAAAATTTGGTTGATTTCAGTCCATTTGAGGGGTTAAGCAGCTGTGAATCTGACCCTGGCGTTCGTTCACGGCGAGTTTTAGTGGGCCATTATACTCAGCTTTAGAAGCCTTCCACGCCAGCTGAGAGGAAATTCAAATCAGCATGGCGTCACCCCTGAATGTGTTTAATTTTCAAGTCTAAATGCTCAAAGCGTTGCACCAGCACCTGTAGCTTCAGTACAAAGATTTTATGTTTTCAAAACCTTGGAGAAAATCTTGTACAGAATGTTCTTTTATTGTCTCGAGCAAAGCTTTCTGGGCTTGACTGCAACAAGGGCAAAGGTTTTCCAAACAGATCAATCTATAAATGCATCCTAATCTCATGACAATTGCTGGCCCTGGACGTGAACCACTCCAGTTGTGATTCCCTTGAGTTGACAATGTGGCTGCAAACTCTAAAGCCTGCTTTATTGTGAGGCATTTTACAGACCTGACACAAGTATTTTGGCAAGAAAAAAATGCTGTGACACTTTCCTTTCATGCGGCGCACCTGCAAAGTTTTGCTATGTCCCAGACACCCACTGATTTTTGTCTTGCAATGCGATTGAGCGATCACACAGCGATCTGACTGACCGGGTCATCAAATCTGTTGGTAGACATTTAAAACTAAAAGTACATCTCCTTGTCCTTGTGCCCCATTTGTTGGACCAGGCAATATTTATCCTGTATCCAATGCTTGCACTCACATTGTCTCTCCAGAAGTCAGTTTAAAATCCCTTTGCCATTATTATTTCATGGATTTAATGAAATCACCCTATTAAGACAGAGAGGGATTCAAAGCAGCACAAATATAGATACGAAACAAACAAGGGGACAGAATGATTTGAGATGATATAATCAGAGATAGTTGGGGAACCAAGACCTCCCACAGAATGCTCATATCCTGTATCAGTGTCACATGGGTTTCAACCAGCCCCGCCCTCTTAGGAGACAGGAAGCATCAAGTCCATTCATTCTTTTGGGGGAAAATGAATTTGATCAGATTATGGCCAATCATTTCGCCCCATCGTCACCAAGATACACATTTGACCCATTTTTCACAAGACACTTATCTTCCGAACATTGGGAAGTTAATACCATTTCACACCATTGGTGCAGTGTGTAGTGAGGTATTTTCTGTTGTATTTAGTATCTTTGGTAGTGTGTCTGCTGCGAAACATGTAGGGTGCATGGCATCATAATTTTGATGTCTTTTAACAAACTTTTTAATGGCTACAAACTTTGCAGGGTAAACTCCACGCTTATATGTTGCCCTGTATTATCCTGGTTTTGTACTGATAACACCACGAAAAACAGACAAACTTAGCTTCTGTCCTACGTCTGCGATGGTGTTTGAATAGGATTTCTATAATGGATCCAAGGGTGGGAGTTACCATATGTCCAAGTGCAATCCCACATGCACTATAATCACTTCATTAACAAAAGAACACGAACATGCTAAAGTCCTGCATCCATGGTAAATTAGAGGAAAAATGACAAATTCAGTTCCTCTTTTGGCCAAAACTGAGAGTGAAAATCTAATCTGCCTGCCTGTTTCTTATAGAGTTGGGCCTTGTAGTATATTTGCAGTACATTTACAAAAAGTGAACAAAGCATTGGAGCCTTACATCTGTCTCTGATAAGTTCTGTTTAAGATGCAGCATATTTTGTAGAGAAGAGGTCATATACCACCAACATTTATAATCCACGGTACCATAGGTTGCTGTATGTATTTTTTTGAATGAGGATATTTTTCATATATTAAGAAGATAAAAAATGCATAAAACAAAGTCCTCATTTTTGTGGTGAGAAAGGAGTTCATTTCTTAATCATTATGTAAGAACAGTTACATAAGACAGTTACAAAAGGTGCATGTACACTTTGACTGCAGCTGTGTTTAATCAGTCAGCACCTCATAATTAAGCAGAAAAGTTGTGTAGATTTTTGTGCTATTTGTGATGCCTGACGCGATCGTTTTTAGGGGGTGAAACAGTGAGATAAAAAAAGTTGCAATTGTGCTGCTGAGTCTGACGCTTGACTGACTGACACGTCTCATGATAAATTCATGGCGGTGACAAGGCTGAGTGACTCTCAGGGCGTGGGCTAATTTGTCAGGAGGCCAAGTGAACTACAGTACGACTGGTGGCACAATGACAAAGCAGAATGTCACCATTTCGTTGGGGAGAGAAAGGAAATAGGCCGTGAAATGGCTGACTCTTTTGGACTGGCGTACATGATACCAGAGATATGCCATGCTCACTAAGCCATGTCTTCAACAGCGGGAGTTCGGGTTCATAAAAGTCTATTTTCAGCTCAATGTAGACTTCTGATCAATGACCGGGCTTTACGGTTTTGTGTGTGTGATGGTGTGTGATGGTGTGCGTGTGTGTGTGTGTGTCAGCAGGGAAGGAGATGTTCCCGCTGTCTGGGACACTGTTTGATAAATCCTAGAAATGTTACAGCAATATTGACAATGGAGGCAAATATGTATGCAGGCTACATCCATCCAGACACAGTACTTTTCATCTGTTTCTTGCAAATTTATACATTTATATAGAGAAA
Source organism: Acanthurus reversus (assembly GCA_029823135.1). Taxonomy (NCBI): domain Eukaryota; kingdom Metazoa; phylum Chordata; class Actinopteri; order Acanthuriformes; family Acanthuridae; genus Acanthurus; species Acanthurus reversus. Next base: position 14,317,634 of record JAPXVT010000018.1, read on the forward strand.
TGCTGCACCTTTTACCTGACTCCTTGTTT
>JAPXVT010000018.1:14418034-14429110 GCA_029823135.1 Acanthurus reversus
TTCTACATAACAACAGCAAAAAAATAAATATATAAATGAACATCTGTGGAACATTGAATCTACTGAACATAGCTCAACACAACACCAAATATGGCTCTCTTTTTATTCAGGCCTTTTAATGAAGGGACTTCAGGCATGTCAGTGCTGCTGACAGCCCCACAACCTCCGTGTATACCGGATCTTCATTGCGGCACTTGAGGCACTGGTTGGATGTGTTGGCCCACTCCTGGATGCAAATCCTGCATCCCACCAGGCTGCAGCAGCATGACGCAAACATGGGGTCGGTCATAATTTCTTAAAAAAGACAAATAGAAATGGAAAATATATTAGAAACTACTAACTACTGTATTTTTGAAAACTACACCCAAAACAGAGATAATACATTGTTTCTTCAGAGTCCACACCAGAAAATAATATAGAGACAATTATAAGTTACTGTGAAAATCTGTTACTGCGAATCTAAAGAAATTTGGACATAATTAACTTATGTAACTAGATTGCACTGACATTTAAATGTAATGTTTGGATGTAATGTAATGTATGTTTTTAAAAAAAATCACTAAGAACCATTACTTTACTGGTGGCCCTGCCGTATGTAAAAGGTTATAAAAGTCATTTGTTCTGCTGAGAAGTAGGACTAAGGAGTCTGGTGGAGCGGACAAGCTCTAGAATAGTCCTTTAAAGCAATAACTGTCCAAAAAAATGCACCCTCATTATGCTGTTGCTAGATAACAAAGTTCTGATTTCATAGTTATTCTTCAATATTTTCAATGTGAAATTTGTACACCACCAGTGTATGGCAAATCGAATAATGTTCACATGTTCCCACATCAAGTCTAGTAACACATTTGATCATTTCTTTACATAGATCAATGATACAACAAATACAAAATAAGAACAATACCTCTGCAAATCAAACAGACAAATGCCTGCCTGATCTCTGGCTGTTGAGACGGGACCAGGTCACGGCTTGTTGCCACAATAGTATTTATTTTTTGGATTACATCATCCAGCCCATGAGAGGCCTCCAGAAGGTCCTCCACTTGGTCCCTCAGTGAACTGACGGCATGCACATTCCTGCATTTGGAACATTTTGCAATTAGTTAGTTAATCACAGTATTTCAGACATGTGATAGGGAGTGCTATATGAAGACATTTACCAGTATTGTACATACTGTACTTGCAGAATAAAAGTACAACTCCTAATTAAATAAAAACATGTTGCAAAATATTTTAGATTTGCCTGAGAGCTTGTTTCAAAAATCAACTTGAGGGAATGTGTGAAAGAAAGGTACATGAAGAGAAACATGTCGGAAGCAGGCAGAAGTGAATAGAAGCTATGTATCTATCTATCTGTCTTAATATCTATCTTGCTGTGTGTCGTTTGTGCACATGAGTTTGGAGGATTATAATATCTCATATGTTCAAATACTATTATACTATACTACTAGGAATGACATGGCTCCAGCTTGCCCTGATTGTTTAGCCTTCTGTTTGCCTGTAAGCAAGATAGTTTAAAAATGTACATTAAAGTATAAAAAAGTAAGGGGAAGTTGTTCTCTGATCTGAAATACAACTTGTCAAGAGTGGGTGCAGCTTTGGAAAAAAAATAATAAATATAAATTTCTTAGAAATTGGTCACTTCAAACCTTAACTGCTAAAATCTTCATGTTATCCAGACTTTACCTGGCTCCTGACCTCCTCTGATGCCACTGGGTAAATGCAGAAGCCAGTACTCCATGGCATTCTGTCTCCAGTAGAACGACCCTTTACAAGAGAGATGCAGAGAAAAGACAAAAAACAAGAGGACACATTAGATTAATTTCAGAACATTTGCATGAATACACACAGTATATATTTAACATATAATGTAGTATACTGACCGGTGGTGCCTTCAGATTCGAGGATCTCATTCCCCAGACTGTCTGTGAGGACGTAGTCCTCGTCATCGGCCATAGCCATCCTCAATTTCTCAACAATTATGGGGACAGTTGCTTCCGCCTCCACAAACCTCACCACAACTACCCTTGTGGATATTAGCTTCCCATCCACAATGTCCGACACATGAATAGACCTGTAATGGATGAAGAGTGATGAATCAAATCAAGTTACTATATAGCACCATGCAGTCTACATTGCAATCTACCAAGCTCACACACAACAGACCTACTGTACATATTCTTATGTTGACAAGTTCCTCAGTCTGCATTTTAGTATTTTACATGAATTTGTTTGTACCATTCTGAAGTTGACTTCAGGCTTTCCAATGATATAAAATTGGTATTATTACAGGGGAGAAATGATAGACTGAAAAAACGTTTCCAAACTTTTTTTTGAGTATTTTAACAAGTATGACATGTTGCTAAACATTTCTGAGCATATCAATAAAATATATGAGCTTTGTCCTACCTCTGAAAAGGTCGAGGTGTGGCCGGGGACCGAGATGACAGTTGGGCCAAAAGATCCGTGGCTCGTGGGCTGCCCGGTCAGTGAGGTCAATGGAGTTAAAATGCCCGTCATCCAAAGATGACTATGTTTATATCTGTAAGATATATGTTGCTTGCTCTGACCTAAAAGATAAAAAGAACAAATATATAGATTTTACAATCAAAACTACAGTGTTGAGTGCTACTTTGCCCCCATTTTGTGGTTTTAGTGACTTGTAAAACACATAAGAAGTTAAATATTCAATATGATTCAATAATTCAATCAAGCCAGATGAGCACACAGGAAGACAGGACAGGACTTCAGAATCAAATGGGAAAAAGGAACACAACAGGAACTGACAGACACGGGCCATGACTAATGAACCCACAATCGAATATACGTCTGAATGATGAGCTGTCTGACTAAACTGAGCTAGCTGAAACTCAACAAAACATGCAGGCTTGATCGGGTTGTTCACTTGGATGAGTGGCAAAATATCTAAAATTGCCTATGCCAGTCCAGGGAGTGTTACTCCTTCATTACACAGCATTCCTTGCTGACTTAATTTGGCTAACAACCAGGGCTGTAAGCCAGGGTTTAGAATTAGTGAGGTAGTCCGTTGTCTGTTCAGGCAATCAGTGTGCTCCTCTTTCTGCACCGGCCCGATGACATTAAATGGACTTTTATTATTATTATTATTATTATAGACCCCTTAAATACGTATTTTTTTACGTACGTAAAAAATGTATGAAAGGGGTCTTCCATATGCTTGAGCTTTACACTGCTGACTAGTGCTGTAGTATTTGAGACCACGAGTCTCAAGACCACAGCTGCAGTGACATCTTTATTTAACTGCAAATACCTGTCACTCACTTTTGTTTACTTAATATAATTCAGTTTAGATAATTAAAATTGCTCCATAAAAGTATGCTTGTGTAGCCATCAGGAGAACTTGGTCAACAGAGTCAACAGTGGGAGGAGTCTTTGTTCTTTTGCCCAAACTTTGTTTGCAAACAACCTAAGGCGCCTGCCATGTGAATTAAAGGAGCATTATCGCAAATTACAATTCTTTGTTCGGCCACTAGATGCTGCCGGTGGTGCAGCGTATCTGAAGTAGGCTAAACATCCTACATAGCATGCCATTCAGGAGGGGGGCTGAGCGCCGGGCTGGCTTGTCTCATAACAAAAAGAAATTCTTCATTTGCTCCACAGACATTACACTGTTGGCTATATTTTGTATACGTATAGTTATGGCTCCCCTCGACCTATTTATTGCATATTTCAGCTTTTTTTTATTGCTATTACCAGTGGCGTCAATTCAGCCAAAGCTAAGGTATGGCAAGGTTACTAGTCACATGACTTAACTACAGTATCAATCAATATACATGCCCAGCAAGTAATCATCACAAAAGTCTGCTATGTAGTTTATCTGTGTGGTTAGGAAAATTTGAACTTGCAGTCTCACTCACATCCCGCTAACGTAAATGGACACAAACACTTAACTACGTGTTGATCAGTTCAGTCAAATGCACCTTTACGCATCCGTTTTCAGCACCATGGATAGCAAGCGGCAGGGTTAGAGAGCAGTAATAGCCTTTCTGACAAACACAATTTCACTCATTCTGTTCACTTCATTCACTATGTAATTGCAACAATATCACGTGAACATACCAGTTGAACTTAAAACAGTTAAAGTCCAAATGCAAAAAGGAGAGGGAGGGAGGGAGAGGAAGAGAGAAAGAGAGAGAGAAATCGTATTTCCCTTAAACAGATTTATAAGAGGTTCGGGTGATGTGGTATCTTACCTTAAGATGAACTTGCATTATAATTAATCCATCAGTGGATAACGCCGAGGCCTCAAACCGGCAAAGTCATTAACAAGTTCTCCCGCCTTCACTACCTGGTCCTCCTCCCTCCGCCGCTGGGGCAACATTGGACCCATCACCTGCCTTCTTTTTGATGAAAAATGATTCCAAAGTTCTCTGCTTCCTTTTCATTTTACGTTAATTAGCTCAGCAAAACAAATCGCGCTAATAACAATAAAGACCCAGCTCTGACCTCCGTCGTCTCGTCAGGGGGGGCTGGGAGATACCACATTTCAAGATATGGAGGGGGGATACAAGTGTTGGGAAAGATAATACCTAGAGAAATCGATTGTGTTGTTCTGATTTTCATTTGTAGTTAATTTATATGTATTAAATAATAGAATAATCAATACAAATTGACACAGAGTAATTCCATAAATTTATTTTAAAAAACGAACATTTACATTTTCCCCTGGAGCCAAGGTGTGGCAGCTGCCATACCTTGCCATACCCAATTGCCAAACGCCTCTGCTCTATCCACAAAAGAATTTGTGCTAATTTTTCAAAAAGTCTGTCTGCAGTCTTTTGTTTGGCGTAGCTGTCCACAACCACTAAACGCCAGTCTGAGATAACTCTTGCCAGTTCTCTTTCTCGCTCACTGACGCTTTTCTTCCATCGACATCGTCGTCACAGTATCCACACCTCTGTCATGAAGTGAGTAGAGACTGCTGTGTTCAGTTACATTTCCCGCTGGCTCGGCTCTGGTTCTGGTGACCGGCCCATCTGCCGGCGAGCCAAACCTGTGATAGCGAAAGAACATCAACATCAACGCTTTTGGTCCTGCACAGCTGCAGCTACAGTCTGTTGCTTTCAGGAACCTCCGTGAATCACGGTTGAGACCGAGCAGTCGTAGGACATCAGAGGGAAAACCAGAGGACGTTTTCTGCGTAAAATATGACCCGGTTTCACGAAAATTGCTGTTTTGTTTCAGTTTGCTTTTTGACACCACAGCCCACAGCTTGAACTTACATATTGCTGCCTTAAGGATCTTTTTAAATAAATGTGAAACAAGGAGTCCCTTTCTAACTCACACCTTTGTTTTTATTGTTTCTTGTTCAACCGTCTGTGTGTTTTAAAAATAAAATATCATGCCTTGAATCATGTATGGAGAAAACTTTCACAAAAAGGAAAAAAAAAAGAATCCATGTGCTGCCACATTTTTGGTTAAATAAGATAAGTCGTCATCTATAACACACAAGTGAAAAAATTTTGCATTCAGAATTGACAGCAAGTCATCTCCTGAAGAAACACTACTTTTTTTTTTTTTTTTAGCATCCTTTGGCGCAGCTGTTGATGCGTTTGCTGTTTTCCCTGACAGGTGGTTTACTGACAGACAGTGGAATATTTGGCATCTTTGTGTGCATCCTGACACCTCAAGTACCCTTAACTGCTAGAAATACCTCAGTGTTTACCTCCAGACATGTGTAGTTTACTTCCCAGTCATGTTGCTGAGCACTGAATGAGAGCAGAGGGAGGACGAGTGCAGCCGGCGACGTACCACAGTGGGAAAATGAATCCTTCTTAGCTTATTACACAACTGAACTGGGACATGCAATGTCAGCCAGTCATTTAATTCCAATTTACCATGGCCTGTTGTGGGTTATATAATAATTAATCATCCATGCCAATTAGTCCAAACAAACTGCTGAGTCGTGGCAGTAAATAGATGGAAGGCATTTTGTTCACTTTATATCACAGCGCATCCCACCAGCAAACACAAGTCTGTAATTTACATTTTCGCTTTTATTTACACATCGAGAGGCTGTGATTGGATGCAGCCCGCCGGCGCGGCGCTGTAATCCGAGCAAAGACAAGCGCCGAGGTTGATCAGCCTGATGGACACTTCCAGGCTCTTAATGCAGTGTGGACAGGCTAATCAGGAGGACAGGGAGGGGTCCCAGCGGGCTGGTTGGAGCAGTCTGGATGGAACAGATTTATAAAGTGACCAGGTTGACTCGCTGTGTGAGGCCGATGCCGGTGGTCCATATGGCAGACTGTCATTTTGTGGCATGCGCACAGCCACGTAGACACATGCATGCACGCAAGCAGGATCAGACTTGTTTCCCCTCCTGCACTAAATCAGCTCATGTAGACAGAAAGTGAGAAATTACAGGAAGTTAAAATGACTTGGTGTCAAAGACAAAAAAGGTGGCGCTGACGTTACCAGCTGCCAGCTAGTTTATGCTCCAATGATGTTGGTGTTGAAGCTGACTCATTGTGGTTGAAATAGTCTAAAACAAATTATTACTCTGGTTATGTTAAAGACAATAATATCAATCTCTGACTAATTGCGTCAGATATCTCTTTATATTTTTCCTTTTTGGTTTGCAGTGAGGTGGTTGAGCATGAGTCACTCTCCTGCCATGTCTTCACATCAGTACACAGCCATTTGTAGTAATCGGCAGTTTGTCCTGAATGTGGGAAGTCAATCTGTATTATTATATTGTTACATCTGATAAGTTTCTCACCCACAAGATCACAAATCAGAAGATTTGTACATGCACCTTTGAAACAGGAAGGAAGGAAGGGATGGATGGATGGATGGATGATATTAAGGAAATGGAAATGTCAAAAACATGAACACTTCAAGGACACAGCAACATGACTGGGATCTTCTGTAGAGGGTCAACACATCCTAAAAAATATTTGAAAAAAACAAAGAAAACTCTGCTATATTAGTAAAAATGATATATAGAGTGTCTGGTCTATTAGTCTGAGGTCACACCCTTTCAAAATACCATTTCCTGGTCCGAGTCCTGTCTTTTAAGTATGCGGTAGTACTATGTCTCATGTTGTTTCAACAGATCTGAGTAAAAAAACAACAATCACACTTTCCTAACAATAATAGGAAAAAAGGACATGGCTACAGTTGATAAAGTATGTTAAGTAAATAAAGAAAAGGTTAGCTAGCTAACGTTTGCGTCCATTCACTGAAACCAAACTGACTTTAAGGTATTCCTGGTAAAGTCAGAGCACAGATATTACCTTCTACAGCCAGTTAGGCTTACTGTAACGTTATAAAAACTGTAACTTTTATAAGGGGTATTTGCACAGTCTGTTTCATTCAAGTGAATGGATGCTAACCTTAGCTAGCTAACCTTAGCACCCACTTCTGAGAGCCAAAACTTTATCTCAGTTTACTTACTTTGTCAACTGCAGCCATGTTCTCTTGTCTTTCTCATCGCTAGGAAAGTGGCAGAATTAAAGTCTGATCATTATTATTTTACTCTGTTTAAACAACACACCACTGTGACATAATGAAAAGATGGGGCTTAGACCCGGATATGATAATTTGAAAGGGTGTCATGTCAGATTTAAAGACCGGATAGCACTTTTAATAGACTGAACTTATAATAAGTTACCAGCAAGGCAGCTGCATCTTCTCAGTGACATCAGAGATATGGTTTTAGTTTGTCTTCAGGAAAAAATCAGGCAGAAAGCAGGATTTTATGCACCAGTGTTTCCCTCTGATGACATTTCCTTGATCCTTAAACATGCCATAAATTCAGCTGTGGGGATGAAATGGCACAAGGATGAGAATCTCTCATTTAGGCCATCTGTGTGCCAGTCATGTACAATGGTGCTAGCATGGCTATGGTGGTTAGCAGAAGTAATTTGTCAGTTGATTCAGATTGAATTATCTTGATTCATATTTAACAGATTGGCATGAAGTTTTGCTCCGACATTCGTGATTCTCAGATGATGAGTGTTTTGTATCACTCAACATTCATATCAGTCCATGAAAAAGAATTAAATTCTCATCAGTCCTCAGGTACATTCAAACATCTCATGTTTGGATACATGGTGATGCCCTGATTTTTCCTCAAGTGCCATCAAGAGGTTGACATTTGCGCTTTTTATTGAAATGTCTTGACAACTACAGTACAGCGTGGATTACCATAAAATTTGTGCAAACACTGATGATAATTTCTAATAAACTTGGTGTTTACCTGACATTTCCTCCATTTTCAGGCCCAAAAAAATTTAATTTGCCCACGAACCTGTCAGCCCCCCTCGATTTGATGTGTTCACCTCAAAGCTTAGCTGTGTTTTTACACCTTCAGACAATTTCCAAATCATTTTAGGCTGTGTGGGTACAAAAAGGCAGCTTCTTGGTCGCTCTTAAAAGTAGCCAGGGGCAAACAACTTCAGCTTAAAAGTTGCATTGGTTTTCTTTTCATTTTAATGTCGTCCTGACTGGACAACCTTGCTGTAGCTTCACCAAGGCAACACGCTTTTTGATCAATGTAACTTAGTTGTAGACTTTTCTGAAAGCACTTAGATAAGTTCTTTGACTGCTGCACATCACATTTATGCTTTTACATTTAAATTACAGTGTGCAAGGTCATCTTTTTAAACTGTAAAGCATGTGTTAGCAACACTTGAAAGGAAATAATGCACACAAAGTCAATGAGAAACATGGTACCTTAGTGTAGATCTCATCTGCTTATCTTCAGCCCCATTAATTGTCATCAGCCTTGATCGACCCAACTGCTTTAATACATTACATGGTAAAAAAACAAAAAAACAAAACAGTAGCATGCGCAACAGGGGTGTCAGGGGAAACTGATTGAATAGACAAGCCTTACAGGGACGTATATTTCACAGCTGCCCAGATGAGCGGCTTCGGAAGAGCCATTGAACCCTGAAATGGGATTTCTCCACACAACATTTCAGACACGTTCAACAATGCTCACGTGCCGAATTTACACCCATTGCTAAAAGCAGGAATGCATTCAAATAAAATGCAAATCACACTGAGGTAACCGCCGGCAATGAGCAAAACGGCAACACAAATTCACATTTGGGTTTCGTAGCGGGGAAATTCATCACGTCTGGTCCCTTTTGGACGCAGAACTGTGCTGTACATTCACGCCGATAAGCAGCCCCATAAAATATTCTCTTGGCAATTAAAGTAGCACATGCAGCACATTTCTCTCTTGCTGCTGCACTGCACTTCACTGCACTGCACATGAGGCTCGCCTCAGCCTGATACTGAACGGTTATATCAACTTGCTCAATCAAAGAGAGTTTGCAGGGAACAAGTGTATCTAATCCCCAAAGCAAATTGGATCTACTCGGAGATACAAGGCCAGCTAGTCATTAATTGTTATCCCAAAAAAAGCACACTGGGCTGCCGCCACCACTGTGGATATCTCCTCCATATAAGGCGAGATAGGGAACTGGCCAAATTAAGATTCAGGATGTTAGCAGCCGTCCCTCATTGGAGCAGGGAGTTCAGTTTGGGTCTCTGGGGAGGTAACTAGATCACATCCTCACCAGACGGTTCCTAGGTGCCACTGGATCCAGAGAGACCGCCGGGACCTCCATTTAAGGAAAACCATTCAGGGCAGCACTTGTGAGATTGAGAGAAAAGGAGACGAAAGGAAAAAAAAAGAGGAACATGGGAGGACAAATCATACATGGTGAGAGTGCAGAGAGGCGGTTTTCAGGCGGAGAGAATCAGGAACATATTTACAAGAAGGTCCCCTGACAGAGAGGATGAAAGGCCACGTTGCAAATTGCACCTGGGTATTTTTAATAGGGGAAAAGGGCATAATCGGCTCGTGCAGGCGAAATTCCTTCTCACTCCGGGCTCTTGTTTTTCAGTGGTGCAAAGAATCCTTGTTAAGCATGTCTTTGTTCGTAAATTTTTTATGTTGGAGGAAATTATAAGTGCATGCTGTGCCCGTGAGTTTAACAGAAATAACACACAAGTCTCTCTCCCCCAGTTTTTGAGGAAGTATACGTGCAAGTTAAAATATGCTAAGAAGGTAAAGCGTGCACCGCATCTCTTTTATAATGCATAATACACTACAGAATCTGATCTGTCTCCTTTATCTCGCTGCTATTTTTTGTCTCCTGATCAAAGCTGCTCAGTTTTATAAGACGAAGCATGCACAGAAGAACTTTGGCAAGAGTGACGTTGGTATAGACGCTGCTGGATGAAAGACAGTTTTGAATATTCAAGCAAACCTCTAAATAAAAGAGGGAATGTTCAAGCAGGTTTGTTAATGATGAATCCTTTTTGATGTCTTCGACAAGAATAGGCATGGTGCCCTGCCCTGGGCTGCCTGACGCAGCGGGCGATAACTCGCGGGTCCCTGCGTTGGAATGAGGGAAGAAATCAGATTGGAAAATTTATGAGTTGTGGCTGACTTTGTGTCTGTCTTTGGAGTTATTCACAGCAGATTAATGCAGTGTGATCAGATAGTATACTCTATTTTTTATCTAACACTTTTCTGAACAGGGTTAAGATCAGCGAAACTTAAGAAAACAACGTTTCTGCAGCCTCTTGACATGAGATTATGGCCTGGCACAGGCAAAGAAATGCTCAAATAAGAATTATTCTGGTAACCTCTAGAGTCACTGTTCATTTCCAAGAGGCAGGACGCAGTCAAAACTGCTTCTGGATGTAACTGGATAGACACACAACCATACAACCAATCAGAGCCGCTAATACAGTCTTTCTCCTCGCGCACTAGGTGAGCCACCATTTGTTTTGAGTGAAATTTCAGGTGGGCGGAGACCCCTCGTTGTTGAAAACTACCCAATATTAACTGAAAGGAATATTCCGACAAGACGGAGAACAACCTTGAAGACCCAGCAAACACTGTTTTTTTTGTGATTACTACACGTAGCTAAGATTAGGAGCTTCGGTAAGAGTCTCTCTACTGGTCTGTGCGCGGTCAACCTGAGACTGAACAGCCTTGGACACAACACAACATGTGAAAAAATACCGGACAAAAGCACTGAAACTGACGTAAAAAGCTAATATCACAAC
>JAPXVT010000018.1:14480295-14497816 GCA_029823135.1 Acanthurus reversus
GCCTGTAGGAAAACAAAAATCCTGTAAGCACGAGGGGAAGCATGCTTTGAATTTCTACCAGAAGTAAAGCGCAAAAATGAAATGTACAGCTTGCAAAGTTTTCCGTGTTTTCGTTGTTTGACACAGCTTCTGCTAGCAACTTGCTAGCTGGTTTGTAGCTTGCTTAGCTAAAGGTTCAATAGCAACCAGCTGAATGGAGCGTATCGCTGTCTACCGTAGCGGAGTCCGATAATAAATCACTTCTCCCTCGGTGCTTGTATGCTTGGACAAGGACAGTAGTTCAATTAAATGGCCTAATCGAACTTTAACCATAGCTCTACTTAACTGTGCATGTAAACCTACTGACTAAAATCGGCTAGAGTTGGCGATGATGGTGGCAAGACAGAAGGCTCTCCTCATGGCTGTTTTTCATGTTTGCACTGCAAGCTGCTCTCAAATTTAAATTTCGCGGGGGGCGTATCTCACATTCAGCGCAATTGGTTACTGTAAACGCCAATCATTTTCTGCAACATGTCCCATCCCAGCTTATCGTTTTCATGGGAAATATGTAATTCATGGGAGTAAATGGCACTCTGCCATCCGTTTCATGGGGTCTTCAAATGGTGCACTCAAACTCTCCACACCTGAATAGAATAAAATGTTATGCCCACAGCATGAGGGCCATTTTTTGCTCCCACAATGCAATGCATCACCTTTGAGAGCTGTGAAAAGCCTGGTGATGCTTTTACAGATGGTGCCCAAAAACTGATGATTCATAAATGTCTTAAATCTCTTTAACCACCCCCATTACAGTAAATACTGAGTGTTTTCCCATCTTTGCTGTTCTGGTTCAACCTTTGATACTCCTGCTCAGTGCATGCTGGGAAAGAGTCCAGCTCCCTCATCTCCTCATCTCCCTCATGACCCAAAGAATATTTAAGCAATGCTAGCTTGTGTCTTTATTTCAGAGTTAGCAATACTTCACCATCTTCGCTGACAGCACTCGTTAAGGCAGCTTGGATCAGCACTTTTTACATTAATAATAGATTTTGTAGAAATAACTTCAGTCTGCAGGTACAGCATTTTAGCATCTTTTGGCTTGTTGTTTTGGTTTTTCAGCCATGACTTTTAATGTTTTGGATCACTCACAATGCTGACATGGTATCTGACTAAAGCAGGCAGCTGTTTTTTTGTTTTTTTCAGGCTAAAGGCTCTAAAAAGCCAGCGTCCATATGTACTTGTAGAGATTGCTGCAGACCTACTGAATGGAAATGCCAACTTTAGAGCCTAGAGTGACTTTCATTCTGGTAAAGGAGAACCTAATTACCACAGATAAATTGATAAAATAAAACACATGACCATTGTACATTTATCAAATGCCTGAAATCGTTAGCATCACACCTCAATCAATGGAGAGTAAATAAAGAACCTGTACTCACAGGCTCAAACGTTGTTTAAGTTACTGCACTGGAATGATTTCTAAAGCAAAGATTTGTTTGGGCAGCATGAGACTAAAGTTGAAAATGTGCCACATACAAGAAGCATGATGGTTGGTGACCATGCCTTAAGCATCCATATCAAATAAGCTAAAGCAAAATTATTCAAAGCTGAGGTAGTTAACTTTTGGAAATCAAGCTAGCTGTAGCATGAGACTGCTTGGAGAGCAACTCTGCTGCACACTCCCCTTCTCGTTTTTGCTCTGGCTTGAGTTTAATTTTGTTTGTTGTTGCTCTTTTTAGAGTGAAACTAGACAACTTTTTTGGCTTAACTTTGTCATTATGATGTATAACCTGAATGTAATGGTGGTACACAAGTGACACTATCCGCTGCTAAATTGGTCTCTGATACGCCAATACGCTGAGACAGACCATTTTACTCCGCTGCAACTTACTCTCTGCAACTTCATCTCAATTCAAACTGGATTTAAAGAGAGAGCGGCAACAAAGAAATAAAGCCTGAGCCAGCACAAATGGCTGCAGCAGAACTGCTTCCCAACGAGTCTCATGCCACAGCCAATGTTACTTGCTAGCTTGTTTGCAGAAGTTATGTTCCGCAACTTTAAGTCCAGTTTGCACCAAAGACTCATGACAAGACGAAGGGGAAAGGGAAAGTTGCAACCTGAATTACAAAATGCTGAAAGGTTATTATGGGATTTTAGCGTGAGCATGCCAAAGATAAACTGCCTACCCCAACTTTAAAGGTGCTGTAGCAATGCTTAGCTTAGCTTAATTAAGACTGAATTGTTGCTTTAAAAAGCCTTCGGCCTGTAAGGGATGCAAGCAGTTTAGCATACATCTCTGTAGCTTCTGCTGATGACATAATTCTGGATACGCGGGTGCATGACTACATGTGCATTGGTGGTTAAATTTTTATATTGGGCTGTACGTTGTAAGCAGCACTGAATGTGGCCAAAAAAGGGCTTTTCATATTTCAAAGTGTGCACCTTCAAGCATTTCACTGCAGTACCACATGTGTTGTGCCCTACTACCTTCCCAATACTCATGGTTTGGAGTCATAATATGCAGGGCCAATTGCGACGATACACCACTAGCTTCTGCTGGTAATAATTAGCAAATGGTAGCAACCTACTACGCTACAGTTGACTAGGATGGTTAGCTTAGCCTCTATTACCTGCTAAACCTTAACAAGCTAGCATTATCATTATCACTGCAATGTTAGCTTTTGCTAAAAAGTACAAACAGTCCTGCAGCCGCAACGACTTGCTACTGCAGCAACTCACCAAGAGCTGTGATGTAGCCTAACCTTTGCTTTATTGGCCTGATGAACCAATCGGCCTTTGGGCTCCCAATTGATAAATGTGCGACAGGATGAAAAAGTGGAGCCACTATCCGAGCAATAATCTCATACATGACTCATCCTCACATCATATATTAAGTCTTGAAGACAGCTTGTATCTGGGAAGAAATTAAATTAATTTAAAATAAGGCTTTTTGGTTTCCTCAAGGCCTTCAAGTGAGTCATAATGTCACATGGTCTCGACTGTGATCTCAAAAGAACCAAGAGTTTGAGTCACATGCAATCCCTGCTGACCACGTATTCAGCCTGTGAGATGTAATTTGTAGCTTCCTCAGAGACCTCTGGCATGGTGTTGTGTCATAAATTTACACACAGAGAGTAACTGTAGCTGATTAGATTTCTTTGAAGTGGTGTGAAAATGCTATGGTTACTCTCTGACAGTTAACAGGCCTTCTGCTTTTGTTTTAGCTGCCAAAAATATGAAAAATTCTCTAAGAAGCTGGCATTTTGACAGTGATGTTCTGTGTTAAAACAGATTTAAATATGGAGAGATAATTAGTTGTAGTGCTGCTTCTGAGATATAGAGATAAGACATGAAAAGAAGGATTGAAAGGTAGATGGTACAGAACTGTACAGTAATAAAGATGTAAAAATACCTTCTGCTTAAACATATGTTCTTCAAGCCAAGGGATTGAATGACTCACCCAAGATGAGGGGCAACGGATAAGATTTTTCCTCCTCTCACCAAAGCATAGGATCATTTACTCCACATTGCAGCGCAGTGCAGATGATTTTTCAATTTCCAAGTTCCTCCTGGGTTTCCTGAAACATATTGAGACTTCTACCCTGAGTAATGGCTGTTTCTGACTGTCGAGGGAGCCTATGGATACAATTTACAACCCCTGCTATCTTCAAGAAAGCACTATGGAATACACAAGTGTCAATAGATGTATCAAAATGGCCACAGGGATGGCTGTAACAAAAATGACAGCCCCATGTGTAATGCAGTGGAGGTCTGAATCAGTCTTCTTGAAGATGAGAAATTTGGCTTATACTCGGCATCAAAAGAAATGATTTTTTTGGGGGGGAAAAAAAAGTCTCCCTGATGCAGTAAAACTTGCTTTTTGTTGCTCTTTTGGAGAATTCACTTTCATTTTTATAAAGTACAAAAAGTAGCACACTGGAAAGATCCAACTTTTTTCGCTGTGGTGTTTTTAAATCCTCCCACCGCTCGATCTTGTATAGTTGTTGGCTTCAATAATATTTTACTATATAATTTCCTGCATAAATGACCTGCGGTGCTCCAGGTGTCATTAGAAACATACTTTTGTGGTATGTGTTTTTTATTGCCACTGTTAATTTTATGAGGGCTGTTAAGTTAAGTGGAGGTGTACGCTGCCAGCAATCACGCTGTTTGAATCAGCAATTTATTAACACCCCCCGCATCCCCCAAAAAAGCAACACACACACACAAAAAAGAAAAAAAATGGTTGAAGTTTGGTTCCTGAGGCCTGTGGATTCCACTTGTGCCATCTTTGGAATGATAAATACTCCGGTGGAATTGAAATGCAGTGATCATTGCCTGTATCGATGTTTCGCACTAAACTTCCTACACTGACTCAGTTTTAAGGGGCAGTGAGTGAGACTTATACCGCCCCATAACGGAAAATGACCATAACATATCATCGGTGGAGTTATCGATCAGCGGCGGTGACCTGAAAAAACACTCGAGCAGGTGCAGCACACCGGTGGCATTTTAAACTGCTCAGCAATGGAGGATATTGACGTGATGATGGTTGATCTGAGCATTTCACAAGCACAAAAGCTCTATTTATGTTATAGTGAGTGAGATTTCAAATCACTTTATTATCATATATCTTTTTAAAGAACCACTACAAAGATCATTTTGACTGTTTTCACACTTATGACATAACTTTGTTGAATAAAAATGACATAAATGACAGCGCTGTTGGTTCCTGGCTTTTAAAAATGTTTTAAAATGCTTTTTTATGCAAACTGCACTGAAAATATGACAAATAATGGCAAAGAAAATACAATCATTTCTATCAGTTTCAGCTTCAGATTGTTTACCGCGCAGATTCTTCTGCCATTAAACTGATGCATTTTTGTGCAGTGGCAGCTGCATCTTGTTTGCTTGGTAACTATCATTGTCTCTGTCAAAAGTAAAACTTGGGAGCGGCTGCAGGTTACATTTGCAGAGAAATTTTGTCCCTCAAAGCAGTGCAGCGGAGCAGACTTCATCTGCATCCTCCGGGAGCAGATCTGGATGATCCGTGTCGAGTGAAAGTGGGCGTTTTTTTCTTCCTCCTTGGCATGTCTTCAGGTGTTATTTTGTTTTTTTAAAAAGATATTCGAACACAATAAAAGCATGAAGGGGATCACACTGAGAAGCGCCGCCAGCCAAACCATTGTTTTCCTGTGGTACAGCGCGCCTGCCAAGTGCTTCCCTCTTGCTGCTGTGTGACACGACTTTCTAGCGCTTTTTGGGCACACAAAAGTTAAAGTAATTTAAACTTTTCAGCTCAATGCGCAGAGTTACTGTTCATCAATACTGTTTCTGGCCGAAGCAGCCAGTTACATCAAGTAGGAGGCAGGCTTTACTACTCTAAACAACCTTCCTGTTTTGTTGCCAGGGTAACAGTAGCTGAAACAATAGGACACTGGCGAACACAGACAAAAAGTTGAAAATGGCTGTATTTTCCTCCAGATGCGCTTCCAAGGCGTTTTTGGAGCTGTTGCGCCAGGTGCTGCTTTTGCCTCTCGGTATGATCGGCCCTTCACTCTCTATAATGTTATTTATCATGAGATTACAGAATTCAGAATCTGGCGGTCAAACTGACCATTCATGGCGTTTCTAGTAGGTATGAAATTCTGGCCCATGTAGAGTTAAAATCATTGAATTTATTCATTTCTGTCCAAACCAGCCATGATCAGTGGGTGGCAGAGGAAGTTTAGAGGGGGAACTGTGAGATTTGAGAATCAGAAATTCAGATGTTGCCTGTCAGGCAACTCGAGAGAGAGACCAACTACTAAAACCTTTTAAACTTTTGGTGATGATGCACCAATGACGTGCAGAGTGGGGCAAAAACACTCTGTACTGCCCCTAAAGCCTTTCTCATGTGTGTGTGTGTGTGTGTGTGTGAGTGGAAACAATCGAAATTGGAAAACCAACTATTTCCAGCAACTGGACAGGAGTTTATTACATCCGTCAAGGGGGTTATGTTTTCAGGTCAGTTGGCTTGTTTGTTTGTCAGCAGGATTACGGAAAACCAACTGGTTTGATTTTGATGAAACTTTACTGGAAGGGTGCAGCGTGGGCCAGAGAAAAGCCATTAAACTTTGGAGCAGATCGAAATGGGAGAAATTCACTGTTTTTATTTTCATTTGCTGTAACATTGCGGGTTAGGGTGCTTGGTGTTCGCAAAAAATCCAGTAGATGTCAGGAAAGTTCAAAAATGACCAAGGAACAACAAACCCTTTGACCAGTGGAGCCACTTGGCAAATCAAACTCTTACCAAAGTTAGACAGGAGAGGGGTAAAAAAAAAATTCCATCAAGAAACCCTGGTTTTTGTTTTTAAGAATATTTGGAGGAATTCTTGCAAATTTCACCCATCCGTGCTCTTTTCCGAATTCAAGTAATCTAAATGATACCAAGGTCAAAGAAAATCGAAACTGGATCCCAACAAAGCAATTTAGTAGCAGAACTGGTAAAGAGGGAGTTTGGTTTGAATGAAGTGTGTTTGCTTCTCTGGCACAGATTGGCCCCATGTTGTGCCTGAGCCATAACAAGGTCCCTTAATTCTTCTCTCAGGATTAATCTTAAAAAAAACAGGAATAAATAACAGTTTTGTGCAAAATAGTCCTGTCATGGTTGGCTGTATGCATCAGACTCTTTACAACAAATAACAAAGAACGCCAAAAGGGCCGATCACATCAAGAAGTGTTGCGGGCAGAGCCACTGTTATGTTACAGCATATCTGGCAAATTGGGCGTGCATAAAAGTTCAAATAATTTCAACTTTTCAGCTCAAGGCGTGGAGTCAAACCACTCGTCATTGTCACTTCTAGAGATGCAGCCAATTAAATCAAGTAGGAGGCCACGTCCTTCCTGTTTTGTTGCCAAGGGAACAGTAGCGGAAACAAAACAATTACGTCAAACACAGACAGGAAGTTGATGCTGTCTGTATTAACTCTCATTGACATGATGCGACACTTTGCAGTGTGAAGTGTCGGCCCTTTAGCAAGTCCTTCCTTCCGTCCGACCATCAGACATTTAAACTCCTCTCAGTTTGCGCAAAGCTAGAGACTGATTATGCTAATTGGCGCAGGAACTATGCAACATGTTCTATAGCTGGAAGAACAAAAAACATGTAGAATAAAGTGCATTCTACATGATTGTTTTATCCTGTTTTTTATGGTCCTTAAGTTGTATCGGTTGTTTTGATGTTTTCTTTTAACTCTGCTGCGTGCTTGTCAATTCAATTTTAATTAAAAAAATAAAAAATCTGTGTCTAGTTTACTGGTTAGCAATTGTTTACAGGAGTGCGAAGAAAAAAAAATTGCATCTTCAAACCCTACAAAAATCTTTTTTTTGTTCATTTTTATTCTAATTCTGGAGTTATCCATTAGTCACTTAAAAAAATGAACTCTTTTCTTGCGTATTTGCAACTTCTAACAGTAACTAAACTTGATTCACAAATCACCCAAAAGCTCTCAAATCTAATGTGTTCCTTTAGAAATATTGCTGCAGTCATTTTGGCGACATCAGACACAAAATCAAATGTTAATAGTTATTTTGATGCTTAAGTGCTACACTTATCGAATAAAAGCAACCGTTGTGACTGTTAGAAGTTACTATGATGTTTTCTTTGCAGCTAAAGAGAACAAATTCATACATATTTAGTCATTATTTCTGTGCTATTACTGTTATAGTTAATCCCTAAATCTAACACTTAAAATTAAAGAGTTATTTTGTACTGACTCTTGGGATTTTCTTTAGATAAATTATATAATTCATAATTGATTTTATATGCAAACATATATCAATATAATGTCTGATTTCTTACAAATGCCTCTCCACAGTGACAGACAGCACCGGCTCCCCTCTCAGCCCTCTCAGAGTCACTGTAGATGAAGGTGACACACGTTTAACCCCTTCGTCTTGATTTAAGGATTAAACACGCAGATCCCTTGCCAGCAGCACTTTTTCATGGAGTGACTTTGGCCAGCGTCGGCCCCGAGCACTTGAAAACCCTGCGCATTAACCCGTGCCCCTGGCACATGATCAATACAGCTGGGGAGATGCGTGCAGACGCACACACGGGCACGCACGCACACACCAACGGGAGTCACGCCTTCCATCACTGAAACTATTAACACCATGCCAAGATCGATCAGTCACCCTTGGCTTTCCTCCTCCACCACCCCACCACCACCCATTAACTGTGTGTGTGTGTGTATGTGCATGTGTAAAAGTACAGGATGCATTATATGTGTGATCATGCATGAACTTGCAGAATATTTCTACCCTGCAGAACCAACCCACCGTTTTTCTACATTTAATTTTCTAATCTCTCCTGACATCCGACATCACTTCCTATAAGTAGAAAACATTTATATATAGGGCGACTGTGCCAAACAGTTGATAAAATGAATGATGAAAAATGTGCAGGAACTGTAATAAATAAAAAAAAAAAAGGAAAAAAGTCTCCACATCTGAATAGTTGACCTTTTGCCGAGGATGAATTTTCTGCAGCACTCCCATGGCAGGAATTCAACTGCAGGTACACACTGTAGCACTCAGCAACTATCTCCTCCCCAGTGATGCCATTAATAATGGGAGGCAATCTGCCTCACTGAGACGTGGGAAATGTAGTCATCTGTAGCGCAGTGGTGTGACCAGCTAAATGCTGCTAATTGATATGGACAGCAGGAGCTTCTCAGTGTGTGGGACGAGGAGGTGGCGGGGCGGAGTGAGCCTGACGTGTTCCCAGGCTGGATGTGGACAATAAAAGGGACAAAATTAATTTCTTTCTCTGACTTTTCTTTCACTCCCACCCATCTTTTATCTCCCGGCGACGCCTTGCAAATGCATCCAGAGTTAAGAGACACATCTGTATTCGGCCAAACCTATCTATTTTTACCCCCCCGTCCGATGATTGATGTATCCTTTCAGCATGTACACCCTTGCTATCCACAGGGGTGAATAAACCACAGATGAACAGCAATCTGCAGGGAGTACACACACACACGGAAACATACACATGCAGCACAAGCACTTACAGTGGGAGCACACACAGATGTCCACACACACAGAGGCTGAGGTACTAATGCATATACGCAATATAAAGACATAGTCCGGCACAAAGTGGCCCACAGAGATGCAAAATACATGCTGGTACACATGCATAATGCTCTCAAGCTTTCTTTACGTCATTCAGTCTATTGCATCTGCCACGGAAGCTCACTTGTTTGACAGCAGTATGTGTGTGTGTGCGCACACGTGTGTGTGTGTGTGTGTTTGCAGGGCCCACTCTGCTTTCATCTCCTCGCCCTGTGACTCCGCACCAGACAGCCGCCGCGTCCGTTCATCCGACATGCTTTGCAAAACGCAGCAGATACCTTACAGACAACCACAACCGCCCATCACGCAGGTCCACTCAAAGAGTTGTCTATTCGGCGCGCTTGACGAGCTGAGAGGGCCGGTCTGTGACTGATAGAGGGACATTCGAGGCCATTATGACCAGAGGTGAGTTATGGCGTTGATGTGCCCCCTCTGTTGTAGGGTAAAGACACAAGTGGGGAAAATAAACGCTGGTGGCGGAAGACACAGGGTCATGTGCTGGATGCAGTGCGTGCGCAGTGACATAAGGTCTCAATCTTTTTCCAGTCTCAATGACAGACCTAATTGCGACCCGTTTTACTCACGGACAAGGCAATTTATAGGATATTCACCTTGGGGGACTATTTATATATGAACAAGTGCCAGAGAATAGGCTACTTACTCCAGGGGGCATTGCAGTATGATTGACTTGCTTGGGTGCTTCGCAGAGATTTGGAGAGCCAACAGTGCCCTCGTGTGTTCAAAAATATCCCATGGCTGACTGGAGACTGCTTCAGAAAGTATTTATTTGGGGTTTAAATCAAGAGAGATGCAAATGAGGTGAACACTTAAGAGTGAGCTTTCCAGTGAATGTGTAAAGCCCGAGGTGATATTAGATGGATGCGACGAAATCCCTCCAAAGTGGTCCATTGACCCGAGGGAGTCAGTCCGCAAATCTGTCACCGCTGAACCAGCCTCGGCAGAGCACCCTTCAGATTCCCAGTGTGTGTGTGTGTGACATTATTGCGCAGAGTGAGCTTTCACGCAAGGGGAGGTAGTGGGAGTTCAAGCTGGGTTAAAAGGCAAATTATGGAGTGAGAGATGCTGGGCGAAGGATGCTCTCAACTTATGGGCTTAAATCAGATACATCGACCTCTGTCTTGTGGCTCTTTTTTCCTCGCTTAACATGTTTGTTTTTTGACAACTTCTGTGAATATAGTGTGATGATTTTTCCACAGTGTTCGCAACACAGCTCTTCTCCTTGAAGCAGTTTCCGTAGAAACAAGTGGCTGTCTGGAAGAAAAGCACATTAAGGCAGATCCCCGGAGTAACATCAAGCAAATAAAGACCTATTCCACGGGAGAAGTTCATTCAGAAGAAGCACAATCATTTCAGCCAAGACTGAGATAATTGGTGGATTGTTTGCTAGTTCGAAAGGAAATAGGCCTAACTCAACATCTAGTAATGTAAATGTCATTTAAGTGAAGTTCATTTGACTTACATCAACTTTGCTAATCTCAACTAAAGGTTTCCAAACTTTCTTTCCACCCCAGTTCAGGACTGCAGGTATTTTAAATGAAGATATTTCATTGCCAATTGATTCTTTTTGCAAGACTGATGAGACTTTTAAAGAAGAGTTAGGGAAGCCTGTCACACTGCAGCCCAAAGTCCTGGGGTGTAATCAAGAGTTTGCATCTCATCTGTCTCGTCTAGCCTGGACTGATGCCTTGATATTTATGCAAACAAGAAAACTAAATCCAGGTTCGCTCAAGTGAATTCCTGGCACTCAGTGTCGTTTTTTGGTAATAAATCTTGCTCCAGACCGAAACTCCTTAAAGCATTTTGATTGCATAGTATCTTGGATGTTTAATGATGTTATGGGTCATTCACAGTTTAAGGAGTCAATAATCCAATTTAAAATGATGCTAGCTTGCTAGCTTGCTAGCTCACAAGAGGGCTGGCTTCTCTAATGTGGTATACACATGTACGAAATTTCGTATTGGGTCACACACAGTCTCTTGAAGGTTGAGATTCATGCAGTTCAGTGTTCTTTCCACAAGCTATTAACTTGTTGTGATCAAATTAAAATTTACAAGTTTTACAAGCATATTTTTTGTAATGCTAGTGGGACACTGTGCAATGAAAGATTTGGGAGTTTTCCAACACTTTCCTTATATTTGTTCCATTTGTTTATTCTGTGTGGGGTTTGCATGTTCTCCCCTTCGCATTGGCTTCCTCTGGGTGCTTCTGTTTCCCTTACCATTAAAAACATGTATGTAAAGACACCCTTGACCGAGGCACTCGCTCAGAGTTTGGAGTTGGTCCCTGGGTGCTGCTTTGGCTGCCCACTGCTCCACAGGGATGGATTAAATGTCAAGACCAAGTTTCACTGTACACTCTATATGTGATTAATAACATACCTTACCTTATCCCTGGAGTGCCATGGAGGGGATCAGCCATTGATCTCATACTCCTTTCAGACCCTCAAACTCCCCCAGAATTTATATTTTTAAAAATGACCAAATGACCCTGAATATTGTTGTACAGCAATCTTACAAAAGATGTAACAAACCCTCATAATGATCAGCATGTGTGACATTTTTAACTATACATCAAACACAAAGTAAATATTATATTTTTAACTTTTTAATAAGATATTTACCTGCTTAAACAAGAAATCAGTATCATCCCTGCCAATTATAACATATTCGTCTCCCCCACTCTTTGTAACAATAATATCCAGAGTCAAACCGCATACAGCCGCACTGTTGACGGTTTAAGACTTCATCGCAGCATAATTAGCTTTGAGGTGGTGGCTGAAAGTAAACAGAAACTAATACAAAGATACGCAGCAGTTTCAAAGAGCCTCTCGCTGACTGATGTGGACCACAGCGGAGAGAAGCTGGCGACTGCAGTGCTCTCCTCAAACAGAGGTTGTGCATTATATCTGCTTGCTGGGTAATTAGGTGGTAGATTTTTTTATGTCTTAAGTCCCGGTGTGTGTGTGCGTGTGTGTGTTGTCATGAGAGCATGCATGTCTCAATGTGGAAAACCTTGTCTGTGTGTGTTTTTGCATGTGTTTAGCTTCGTGCTAATCTGTCAGCTTGGATATACCTGTGTGTATGCGTGTGTGTGTGTGTGTTTGCACACTTTTTTGGCAAATCACCTTCATTATAAATGTGTCTCATTACAGTAATGAGACGATTTCATTATCACTTAAACGACCTTGTCCCTGGTGCTAAACAAGGCCGGCTGTTACAAACCCGGTAGGCTTCTGGAGCTGAATCACAGCGGGAGGGGCCAAGCAGGTGGGCGGGTCGACAGGTGTTGCCGGCTGAAATCTCAATGTAGACATCTCATTGAAGTGCACGACCGCATGTACAAGTAAGTATGTGCATGTTGATTGTGGATGTGACTTAATGACATGAATGTTTAGTAGTCTGGAGTCAAATCTCGCTTGTTACCCTTGTAAACATTGCGCGAACACTTGTAAGGCAAAGATTGAATGTCAGAGGGAAAGTTGAGTCTTTATCCTGTGGGGAATCACGCTTGTCACGTCACTTGTAGACTTAACAAGGCATGTATCATCACACATTTGAAGAGCAACTCACTTAAAGTAAGCGCAGTGGAAAAATGCAGCCGCCTCATTCATTTCAATGAGGCTACTGCATTTGCTTGGCAGGGGCTGGAATCCGGAAACTCTTGTTTTCAGGCCAAAAGAGCGGAAGTTGACCCAGTGGTTAGCACAACACCACACCACAAGTTATGTCAGTGGACACATACACACTTCTGAACAACCATTTACAATGGCTAGGACCCAACAAATACTGTATTTTGAGGCCAATACCGATATACAGAAAATCTGATATCAGACAAACGCTTATGATAAAGGTATGTAATGGGAGCAGGATATCTTACATTTTAACTACCTTTATTTCAAACATTAGTGCACTTCAACACTTTACATATTAGAAGGTAAAGGTCCTTTATTGGTCACATATACAGTGTACAGTGTAATTTGGTCTCTGCAGGGACTGACTCCAGATGTTAGCCAGCACCTCGGTCAAAGGTACTGACTGGAGATAGACCTTACATATATACAAAGACCTAGAGTTTTTGATGGTGGGGGAAACCCAGTATGCAGAGAAAACTGACGCAAACACGGGCAGAACGTGCAAACTCCACACAGCAAAGCCTTGCCTCAGTCCTCAGTCTGGAATCAAACCAAGAGTCTTCTTGCTGTGACACGACAGTGCTAACTGCTGATTTTTTTTCTTGCTTCAAAAAAAGGGAGGGGGGGATTATTCAAGACACAATAGCCGATACTTATTATATCTGCTATTGACCAATATTGGATGATAACATCCACAAACCAATATACTGGTCCGGTCCTCACAACTGCTGTTTCACACCACTAATATGTTTTTCTTTTTTCTTTTCTTTTCTTTTTTACATATGAAAAATAAGCATCATAATATATAACTATTACAGAGCATGATTGTACTTTTAATTAACAAAATATCAGAGAGATTGCATACTGTCCAGAGAATAATACAAGTCAAAATGGAAAATAATACAGGACCATACATAGACAAAAAAAGGCACACTACATTCAGTCATATTCAAATGTCATAAAGAGACTTTTACTCACATCATGAGTACATCTCTCAGTGTTTACAGTCTGAATAGATTCAAAATATCTCTTAATTTCCATTCCGGAGGTTTCGAAAAATGAACAGAATCATGAGAATTTGGCATCATGAATTTGTAATTTTCCTCGTAAAATCAATAACTTGACTATCTGTTGTGTTTTTGTTTACATCATGTTCATCTTTGCCTAATTCTAATAGGTCTGACAGTGTGCTAATGCCAAGTTTGAGACTGATCAGGGGTTCGGTTGACAGTTAACTTCTGTCATTGGCTGATTTTTTTTATACACCAATTAATATCATGCAAATAATACAGATATGACAGTTGTGTCTAAATATTATAATATTAATTGATGCCTTCTGTGTCTCCTTTTGCCCTTTTTAGCTGTCAGTCTGGATGAACCTTTGTACCAAACTTTGTTCTTCATGTGCAAAACATCACTTTTTTGGTAAACCCTTCACACAAATTTAAAAACATCCTTTTTGTAAAGAGGATTTTCTCCAGCCGAACGGCATGAAAGACTGCTACGCATTTCGAGGAAGTCATCCATTGCAAAGCAGCTGCGAACAACAAAATTCGACTAAGTTGCACGATGGTGGCAGCAGATGGATATTTCAAAACCTTAAATGTTTTTCTGCCGTCTCAGTGGGATTGCTGCTCGGGACGCCTTCCAGCAACCTAAAATAACACATCTATTTATACAAACTACATACATACAGTAGATACATTTGCACCCTCACACACACTTTCTCTTCCTAAGCTCTACCTGGCTACCACTAAGATCTCCCCTCATCCTTGCTAAGCACTCAATCTGTTTGGTGAGTGACCTTTGCTTGTTGGAGAGCTTATCTCCTGCTTTTAAAGCACCCTGCACCCCTGAACTAATCCTCGGAGCCAAACACTTCCACCCTAATCCCCACTCCCTGAAGTCCTCATTCACTATTTGCTTTCACTCTAATTGTCTTCAAGGCACTTTGAAACTCACGCCTTCCCTCTTGTATGTGAGTGAATTTACTGATCTGTGGGCGTATGCATGCATCATCACCTCATCTGTGCATATATGGGGGAGTAAAAGCACGGTTGCAGAAAGCCAATGTGTTTGTGGGGTGCGTGTGTGTGTGTATGTGTGTGCACGTCTTAGTATGACCGGCATGGTTGGGCAAGGACCAGTGAGCACGCGGCCATCAGGGTGCATTTAGAAGGATTGCCACTGTGTAGGAAGGGATCAGGACCGGAGTCAGAACCAAAGCTGCACAGGCTGCACAGCCCAGAATCAGCATTCAGCAGGCTGGTATAGAGTGTGTGTTGTTTGTGTGAGTGTGTGTGTGTGTGTGTGCATGTGCCAACCCCAAGGGTAACAGTTCCTGGTCACAGTCTGTGGATGAAAGTAATTGCCAGTGGAGGGTAACCTGCAGCTGAGGCCCAGAGATGGTGTGTCAGTGTGTGTATGTGCATGAAATTCAAGGCTGCTGCTTTTGTCCAGTGAGCCAATACTTCAAACACACTGTGCTTTGCAGCCTAGACACATGCACAGATATACAGTGTTTGAATAGAGCTATGAATTTAGTTTGTTTTTACTCACGTCTTTGCATGTTTAATGACGAAACAGCCATTAATAAGAGCAAATGCGTACTCTGAATTATCCAAAGATTTGAGATTGATGAATCCCATAGATATAAATGCGCAGAAGCGGCATTCAGGCTCATCAGACACGTCAGCACGACTGCTATTTTGCATCAGGGGAAGCCGTGTCTACTTACCTGCATTAGTCAATGGAGGCAGATGTGTATCTAGTAGGGTTAGGAATCCGTTATGAGGCCGATATGATATGTGTCTTGATACTGTTAACAATCCAGTGCATTAAAGATACATATGCCGCTACTGATTTGATATAATACAATTCACAGCTCAATCATGATGCAGCACAGTTCGATACAATCTGATATAATCGGACAATGCAAAGGAATGATGCTATTTAATTCCGTGAGTTTGATTATTAATCTACGGTTTATCCAGTAAACGCTTGTTTTGGTTTTCTGCTAAATCTTTTAGTATGACCATTGCAGTACAACCTCCCAACAGATGGTGTCGCTATAGAGTGGAAGTTGTGAAATTTTAACCCTGAACCACTGCGCTGAACCTGGCCAGCACCATCTTTGTTTTGAGAGGAATTTCAGGTTGACTGAAACTCCCTTATTACAGAAAACTATGCAATAATAAATAAAAGGAATGCTCCGATGCAACGGATTACAATCTTGGCTACCCAGCAAATACTGTTTGTGCAGTCCGCATTAAAACCCCCAAACAAAGGAAAGAAGAGGAGCCTTTAGAAGGAATTGGTCTACCGCTGTTTGCAGAATGGACCTGAGACTTAGCTACGCAAGTCTCACTCCATTTGTCCGCGGTGAACGTTAACGTGACCTAAGTCCAATTTAGGAAGAATTAAAATATCAAACTCAAATTATTGGGTCGTTTGGATTTCTAAACAAATGCATTAAGCATCCAACAACTGATGCATCTCGATTTCTTCCCAAAATTGCATCTGTTCGCAGCTGCTCTACTGATGCGCTCACATCTCGCCGGCATGTATCCGTGTAACGAGACGAATTAATCTTCCCATCCCTAGTATCAGCGATTAAAGTCATCATAATTCCCTGAATCTTTGACCGATTTTAAAACTGTTTCGTTTACTACAACTGGCAAACACACATCTGCCTCCATAGACCAATGCAGTAAGCACACGATGGCGGTGGTGCTGACACATTGTTCCAATGGACAGCAGCGGCGAAGGCGGCATCTACATGTATATACTGTATCTATGGACGGATCCCTTCCCAGAGCAGTGCAGTCTGATATGTGGTTCACTTGACAGCTTCTAGATGACAGTTGGACTTTTTTGCTCTCGCCTCCAAAAATTCTCCTTTAGTAAAAGGTCTGCCATCGCTGTACGATGCCGACATGAGACAGCACACAGGGTCAGAGTGGGTGTGGGCGGCCGACTCACTGTTAGACAGTTTTCATGGATGACTTCTTCTCTTTCACGGATGACCTGAATAAAGTAAACCCACCTGAAATCACTTAACTTATCTTTTGAAGCTGTCCTATGTTTTTTTTGTTGTTGTTTTTTTCTTGGACTGAAACTGATGGCATCCTGGTTCTGACTAAAGCCTTTCTGACCAGTGTTTGGACCTTTCTTTTAAAAGGTCATCATTTTAGTTTTACTGCATGCAGACAGAGAATGCTCTCAAAAAGTATATATAGACCGCCAGGTCACAAAACTGTGTAAACTGGAAATCTGTAGCAATCATAGAAAATACTGTATTAGAATACATTTATGTCTTTATATGGGTAAGAATTTTGTCATGGTTGACCTTAGGTGTTACATTAGAAAGTAGGGTCACCATGACATCACCCTTTGGTCTGTGAAGTCAAGTGACTTTATGATCACAGCCACTTTGTGTTTGGAGTAACAAGTGATCATATAGAGTGCCGAAGTCCCGCCCTTCTACTTCCTGTCCACAGGACCTTAATTTGGAAAAAGAAAGAAATTATTTTCTGCTCTCGTTTAGCTTGTGCTGTGAATTACACATATGGTAGTGGGCAATTTAAAATATTTTTTTTAATGTCAAGAAAATCAAATTTTGCAGCCAAACAGTAAAGCAAAACATTTTTCGTGAGACTTCAGTGAACTACATCTCTTGTCTCGCACAATATATGTTTCCAACGCTAACATGGCTGTAACTTAACACAGTTTCTTCAGTCCCTTCAGAACGAGGGAAAATGGATTAAAAG
>JAPXVT010000018.1:15009451-15023775 GCA_029823135.1 Acanthurus reversus
AAACTCAACAAAGTTTTTTTTTTTCAATGTCCTCTGTGTCTCTTGGACGCAGCTTCAAAATCTCTTGATCTTCCTGGAACCAGTCATGTCACTGGTTCCAGGAAGAACTACAAACTGTTTTGCCGTCGCCTTGCCACGTTTGTTTTGAGAGGAATTTCAGGCTCTGGCAGACCAAAAAAACCCTCATTATTGAAAACTACACAGCATTAAATTATAGAAAAGTTCCAATGCGACTGATAACAGCCTTGGAGACCCGGCAAGTACTGTTTTCTGTGCTGCAATGCATCCTGGTACATGTAGGCACTGTAAGAACGGCTGTATGTGAAGGACAAACTCAGAAAACTCAGCTGTCTCTGTCAATATAGCACAAACTGAGGAACTGATTTGCTTCAACTGGCTGCGATGAGATTTTCTCTTTAATTTGTGTCATTTTTGTACGTTTCAGTCGTGATTACAGTTCCCACTCTCTGCTGCAGTCTATCATCCTAACATGAAGACTGACAGCTGTGGTTTACTTAAAAACTTTTCTCATCTTGATGATCACAGACTAACATTCATAAGTCAAATAAATCACTAATATTAAGTGGGTTATGATTTACCCAGTGCTGTATGAACCTCTTGTCATGTTGGTAAAGTGTTGTTGTCACTGATGTCGTCAAATGAATATCATCGGCTCAGGGTGTTTTTTTATTTTGAAAACTGACCTGATTATCTGTCACTATCTGTCTCTGACTTCCTTTATACCTTGATCTACTCTGTCCAATGTTACATGGCATTGCTTAAAAACTGGCTCAAAGCATATTCTAAAACGCTTCTGAGACACGTCGTCTTGTGGCATCGACCAGAAGGGGTGCGACTGGCTCGCATGAGGCCTGTGTAATCTAACTGTTAATGTTTAAGAGTTAATCATGAACCCATGCTTAGAATAGCAATGAACAGTTTCTTCGGCAGTGTCAGGGGTGCACATGAGGCACAAGAGAAGTTCTGCTTTACGTTCAAACAAATGTGTTTTGATCTGTACATGTTCTTGTTCTGCTGCCCTGAACTGAGAAACATCTTGAGCTTGAAATTCTTATTTGCTTAGCCTCATTCTCTCCCACAAGAGAATTATTGTTTCAGAGTTAATCTGTACTTATTAGATTCAATATGCACAGCATCCAATACAGACAGAATATATCACTTGTGAATTATGTAGTGTGTGTTGATCTGTGCGCGTGTACGTACAGTCAGTAAAAGCAATGCAAATAGTGTGTGTGTGCAAAAAGAAAATCCGGTTCTGTCACACAGGCATTCTTTGCTTTTGTCTCCGATTAGTCTGTGTAGGAGCAGTCTTCCGAGAACATAACTGATTCAAAGCCTCGCCAAAACCTTGCGTGAAAAATCAATATCAGAATATTTGCAAAAGGCCATAACCTTATTGATCCAGCCATCTGAAACACTTCCCAAAGCCAAGGTGACAAGGGAAAAA
The DNA here is from genome assembly GCA_029823135.1 of Acanthurus reversus. Classification (NCBI taxonomy): domain Eukaryota; kingdom Metazoa; phylum Chordata; class Actinopteri; order Acanthuriformes; family Acanthuridae; genus Acanthurus; species Acanthurus reversus. The sequence goes on from JAPXVT010000018.1 coordinate 15,010,920, forward strand.
CGGACAAAATATCAGCCTTGAATGCGTCTTGTGAAAATAATGGCTTCGGAAGTTAAGATGTTCGATGTACTGATTCACAGCCTGCCCTTTGCACTGTTGATTAAGAGAGTCTGCTTTTAAAGCTGACCTTCTTCTCAAACCAGCACACTGATCAAATGTTTTGCACTTGTTTTCTTAAGGTGTAAAGCACCCCGCAGGGCACTCTGGAGGAAAGTGCTGTGGATGAGTGTGTGTGTGTGTGTGTGTTTGTGATTTCCCGTGGGTGTACACAAGTAAAAGCCAAGGCGGTAGCACATGTCAGCCAGCGCCAAGCTATGTGATAAAAAAGATCCTTCTCCTTCAGACTACTGAAAAGACTGAAGCTGTTGCCTCAGGAATGCAAAAAGCTGCTAATTGTCAACAGATAGAGGACAACACTGGCAGATTGCTTCCTAGGGTGCCCTTCCAGTGGACAAAACGTGATCAAGTGCCCTTTAGGGTGTCCATCCATTGGACAAAATGTGGTAAGGTGCTGTTAAGGATGCCCTTCCAGTAGACAGAATGTTGTCAAGTGCCCTCCAGGGTGCTTTTCTTTGGACAAAACATGGTAGTGTGCCCTCAAGGGTGCCTTTTCAGAGGACAAAACGTGGTAAATTGCCCTTTAGGGTGTCCTCCCACTGGACAAAGGGTGGTAAAGTGCCCTCTAGGGTGCTCTTCCAGTAAGGAAACGTGGTAAAGTGTCCTCTAGAATGCTTCTATGGTGCATAAACCATGATGAAGTGCACTCTTGGATGTCTTTCTAGTGGACAAAACATAGTAAAGTGCAAACTCGGATGCCTTTCCATTGGACAAAACATGGTAGTGTGCCTTCTAGGGTACCTTTCTAGTGGACAAAACATAGTAAATTGTCCTTAAGGGGGCCTTTCCAGAGGACAAAACGTGGTAAAGTGCCCTTTAGAGTGCCTTTCCAATGGGCAAAACATGGTAAATTGCCCTTTACAGTGCCCTCCCAGTGGACAAAGGTGGTAAAGTGCCCTCTAGAATGCTTCTATGGTAAATAAACCATGATGCAGTGCGCTCTTGGGCGTCCTTCCAGTTGACAAAACATAGTAAAGTGTAATCTCGGATGCCCTTCCAGTGGACAGAAGGTGGTGCCAGACAACTTTTGGCTCCACCGCATACAAAAGGTGCCCTTTTTTACTTTTTTTGCCCCTGCCCCTCAAACATTCTGAGTCCGCCAGTGGTGGATAATTTGATTTAAGTCGGGGCAGAGAGCTGCAAGACTGTAAAGATTACGTAAAACTTGCCCTTTGCCTTACATCTTTTACCATTCATTGCTGAGTGTAGAAGGTGAGACAAGGTGTTAGGGTCAGCAGGAGAAGTGTGACATTTCATGTGCCAGTGTTCAAACATTGTTACATGTTCGAAAATGGGCTCTCTCTACTGAACTCGGTGCCCCGTGTGAGTCATGTGTCACTGCTGTCCACGGCTGATGCAGATGTACGGAAATGGTGACGTGCGAGCAATTACTGCTCAGCTCATTTAGTGCATTAGTGGCTTGTGGGGGCAGATTAAATTACTGTATTAAAGCCCAGTATTTTGCATTAGATGGAAAATGCAAAATTACTGGTGTTTTAATCACATAATCGTATGTAGCATTCATCAAAAATGATTGTTTTTATTAACCAAAACATGAAAAATGTTGTAATTGGTCATGTTTAATTTTAGCTCATGGCCAAGGTTGAGGGAAAAATTGTTGTCTTGGTTAAAAATTAAAATCAGAAATGACCTCTACCAGGAAAAAAGCCTGATTTTATATTGGCCAGAAACGCAATCTTTCTTTAAAGCTGGAGTCAGTAGGACTTATTTGTTCAAAATCATTCAAATTGGCTCAATGCACCAGGAGTATTGTAACTTATCGTGTAATATTACTATGTTCTGTTATACTGCTTACCTAATTTAATGCAGCAAGTTATATAGGAGTATTACAAGCTAACAAGCTAATGGCCGGTGTTTGGCACCTACAGAAAGCAGGTGAACTCCGCTCCACTCTTCCCAGCCTCCCCTCAGCTTGAAAGCAGGTGTACGGTACAAGCATGAAGTACTTCCTCAAAAAAAACAACAACATTGGGTTTAACATTACGTATATGTAATAATTACCACTCGTGTGTTGAGAACAAAGGAGGATGTAGTACGACATTATGAAAGCTTCAGTTTCCCTCCCACAGTCAACAAGGATTTTATTTACTTTGACCACGATCCCTCCTGAAACTTAATTGTTTTTTATTCTAAGAGAGATGACGAAGGTCCCCATGTCAGCCTTAACCACGATATTTCCCTCAACCTAACCGAGTTGTTTCAGTATTTAAACATGAGCAATTCATAACCGTAGTAAAGAACTATGTCTTCCTGTCAGTAGTGCCATTGGATGAGAAGCCGCTTGTATCTTTTATTCAAGAGAAACAGTAAAACATTGGGTTTTGTTGTGAATGTGTTGTCCTTTGTAACCTCTTGAGGTTTTCAACAGCACCTGAATGCTCTGAGAACAGGACTTGATGTTATCAGTGCACATAAAATCCAACCAACCATCAAATATTCATTAAATATTAACAACAATCCAAAGAAAACACAAAAAAGGACAGAATGTTTTTACATTAAAGCAATAATAAAGCAATAAAACCGTTAAAAACCAGTATGGATACGCATTCTGCAGCCTTTGAGAAGTATGTTATAGAAGACTGTAATATACCTGTGTGAAATCAATGTGTTTAACTCACAGTAAATGCTAATATACTTGCGCAGTAACAGTGGCAGTCCCACAATTGATAGACGAGGGTAATTTCACATTCTTAGAGTCATATCAGTACGTTGCAAGAGCATTTATCGGCTTCTGTGATATGACAGCTTATGCTCAAACAACACACCTACATGTCTCTCACCTCCAGGTAAAGGTAAGCAGCGTATTTACACAATTTTAAGACATGTTTGCAAGACTCTAGCGATGAAAATCATAGAAACAAGTCTTCTGCACAAATGGATGTGCTTGACAAAAAGGGTTTGCAACAAAGTAAAATGAGGAAATCGATGGTAACGGTGGCCCATCCTTTCTGAATTGTGTTGTTAGATAAGGTCACTTTAGCTGCTGCAGGTATGAATGAATAGCACCTTCTGCTTTTATTTCTTATTAAAACAAGATAGAAGTCTTTGTTGCACTTAAAAAAAAAACCTCTTAGCAAACTGCAACTTTGCCCTAGCTCTGCTCACCATTTGTATTTTTTTTTTCAGAGAACATGAAATTGCTGAAATCTAGGAACACAATGCCTCACTTTGACTGACAAAGCAAGAAACACAAACATTCAGGCAAGTTGTAGAAAGGCCAGTTAGTTTTGTCAACTGATCTAAACCACGAGTCCAGAGGGAAAAAATTCACTGTGTTCACAGTCATCGCTCACTTTAAAGTGCAGGGAAACTTTGTCCTGGTGTAACAATTCAAAGCTGAACCATGTAGTTGATCTATAAAAAGTCTGGGAACCTTCAACAAAGCGCCACAACCTGTAAGACGAGGCGGCCGTGAGGTGGCAGAGTAACATTCCAACTCGCAAGCTAATCTGCTAGAGTGTTTACAGCTGAATGAGTGTTAGTGGAAAGTAACTTCTTCTCAAGAGATCCTTAAATGTGCATTAAATGCCCTCCTTCGCTGAATACCTTCCAGGAATAAAAGCTTTTTATTAACAGTTACTTTAATACAGTTTTCAGTCTTACATCTAGATTGGCCACAGCAAAGGTTTTCTCAGAGGATTCTTTATGTTCTTGCTCACTTCTGTAGTCAAGACTCAGCTTGGGCCCGAGGAGGTGTAGGGCCTTGTGTCATGTAGTTTCTTTGTTGCATATATCTGTATGGTCTCACAATCAACTCTGACGCCCTTTCTGTTTTCTGTTGGTCTGAATATCTTTGGGTTGTTTTCAGGTTGGGTCTCTGTTTTAAAAAGAACAATTAAGGTTGGAGGAGACAGTTTATGTTTGGTGTCATCGCGCTTAAATTCTATAATAATCTTTCAGCAGGCTGTCTGACAGAACACGAGACTTCTGCTCTCCTTGGCTCTGTAGTCATTCCATCAAGGGGTAATTTCAGAGAGGTGTGTTCCTGTTAGCTACGAGCTAATTAGCTGCTCAAACAAGTGACGTGCCCTATGTTCTAAAACTGGCCTCTGGTGACTTGACAAGGTGAGCCGCAGGCGACACTGTCAGTCGGTTTAAGACGGACCAGTTTACTCCTCTGCAACTCTGCCTGCAACCGTTGAGTCTTGTTGAGAATCTTTTTTGCAAATTGAACTTAAAAGAGAGAGCGACAACAAACAAAAGTTAGGAGTCTCATGCTACCGTTAGCTTGATTTCCAGACATTGCCTACCTCTTTTTAAAAGCTCATATACTTTTCATGGTTCTCTTTTGGAATGAGTTCAAATTTTTAATGTTTTTTTTAAACCCTGAGTGATTGTCTGACTGCTTGTGTTTCTTGCTCCGTCCAGTGTCTTTTCATCTTCGTCAGAATTAATGTCCAGTCGTATAAAAGTGTGACTTCCTTGTAGTCGATACAGAAATAATGTTTACCCAAGCTTGGAACCTAACCCAGAATTTCCTGTGCAATGCCGTCCAATGCTTTGGTAAGAATGCCCTGTAGCATCTTTTAATGTCTCGCCCTCACCATTCACACCCCTCTGTGCCCATTTACGTAATCATGCACATTGAAAGTTTATTAATAGCAATGCTTAAATCTGCATCACCTTCCTGATTGGTTGCACCTCTGCTCAAAGCAATTTCCCTTACACTGGGGAGAGAACCATTACTTTCTCTTTTAAATTCTATTTGTTTTGAACTAAGAAGCTATGCTGGCTTCATGCAGGCGACATTGGCAGAAGATGCTCTGCAGTTGCTGCCAATCCTTCCCTTTTCCCAAAGCCTGCAGTGGCATTTAGTCATCACCAAGAGTGCCTTGTTGTTAGCACTTAGTCTAAGCACATTTTACCTGCTTATCTTATTACCCAGGTGTCGCCTGGAAAGCATGTAGGTAATTGAGGGGAGTAACCTGCCAGTTGAGGTGTTTCTCATTCATTTAGTTAATTGCATTGTTCTCATTGGGCGGAGAATCTCTCTGAAGAGGAGGACATGACAGGACTGTAATCGCAACTCATTTCAGAACGCAGAGCTCTGATATGAAGAAAAGTGCGATAACAAATTTCGACAAGCTGTCATATTAAGGGATTAAATGGAAGAACAATGCAACTGACACGATTCGTGTTTTGTCAGGTCCTCTTTGCCTTTCAGAGAGAAATCACTTCATTTTTTTGTGTTTCTTGTAGTGTTTTACCTTCATCATCAATAAATGTTCAAAGTTGAGGAGAACAAACTGAAGAAATGTGTCATCTGACAATTTAAGCAACTATGGAATGTGGTTGTTTTTAGTCGAAAGTAGCAGACATATTTGTGAATTTTGAATTTCTGAGGGAGTGTTCCAAGTGATTAGATAGTGACAGACAAGTGTTTCTAACAGGATATGAGTTTAACATGTTGAAAAGTCTTGTGAGTTTGAATATTTTAGCAAAGTCAGGCAAAATCAGTGAGTTTTGTTGCATCAAAATGGCAAGCAATAATTAAAGATATACCTCAGAATCACTTTGCTAATGCTTAAGACATTGTTTTCTATGGAAGGAGTGACAGTGACTGTGCAGGCGGTTAGAAGGTGAAAAAACAGAAAATGTTTACGCACCTGAAAGTCCCTTCAATGTTTGATTCCACAGAGTTCATCTTAACTTTCCTCTGCCATGTCTTCTTTGAGTAAAACTCATTCACAAATGGTATTTTAAGGCTTGTTTTTTTGGCTGCAAAGTTCACTGCATTTTTCAGGCTGTGTGGGCTGAATCCTCCAAGTGAAAGGATAAATATGTTGTTTGTCCTTGCCCTTTAAAGTGACACGTCAAAGGATTGAACCTTTAATAACTGAAAATTAAATGCCAGCCGGAGTATGTCTCTTGCATACGTCTTGTGCAGTTACAAGGAAGAGACGGGCAGAGCTCGCATACTGCTTATTAGCTTAGCTCAAATGCTGGTAGTCAATGGAAAGTGCTAGCCTGCCTCTACCTAAAGTCATTGGATAACTTCCCAACAGTTCTAAACAGCCCTGTGTGCTTGTCGTGACTTGTTTATTTACCATGTTATGTTAGTTTTAGACTTTGATTAGCACTTTAAGTCATTTTAATTTCTTTAACAGGCGTTGTGTTTTGTTGACCCACTTAAAAGCACATCTGCAGTGGCTTGCGCATGCGCCCTGTGTTTACTTCTGGTATTTATTTGATTCTAAAATTACATAAAGTGCTAATCTGAGTCTAAAAATAACGTAACGTGGTAAATAAGTCACAACAAGCACACAGGACCCTTTAGAGTTGTTGGAAAGTTTATCTGATGACTTTAGGTGGAGGCAGGCTAGCACTTCCCACTGACTACCAGTATTTGAGCTAAGCTAATTAGCGGTGGGCGAACTCTGCCCGTCTCTTCCTTGTTACTGCACGCACAGTCAAAAGAATGGGATCTATCTTCTTGTCTTGAACTTGAGAGGAAGGCAGATAGTTAAAAAAAAAAAAAAAAGTTGCAAATCCCACATCCATGTTTCATTTTGTTTTCATTTTATTACAACTGTAACAACTCTTTAACAATAAAACCTCATGTTGCTTGCTTTACATTTCCTGAACAGGATCATTAAAGTAGCTTAGCTACATCTGCTTAAAACTCTAATGAACTAATAGACATGCAGGTATGTGTAGGGTAACATTCTGCTTTTAAGCATCTTTGTAATTACATAAACTGTATTAGACAACAGATAAATGATGTAAGGACTCAGAATGCAGTAATTGTTGCTTTCATCTCAGAGGATTTCTGCCAGTTTGTTTATGTATGGAACATGTGCCAGCGTGTCAGCTTTATGTCGTCTGCTGCCTTTCGTGTTGCCCGCAGGGACCTGCAGCAGGAAATATTGCGACAGAGCCATCCCAGCTGGCTGCGCTCCTCTTTCGTCTATAACCACCACCTGTTCTCTCTCTGCATTCTGGTGGTGGTGCTGGCCATCCTGCTCTATGTGCTGCGCCTGCGGAGGATCCACCAGCGGGAGCAGCGACAGACAGAGGTCCTGAACCTCCTCTGGGCTGAGGAGGGAGAGTCCCTCCTCCCATGAAAAATATGTTTCGGAGGTTCCGGTCTGCTGATCTGCAAGATTTCGTGTCCTCTGTGACATGTTTGACTAACTGGAAACAAACCTGAAGACTGAGTATGGAGGACAAAACCTGGAAATTACTCACCAGTGAAGGGTGTCTCTGAGATAATGAGGATACAAGGGAAGAGCCGAGGTGTCATGGTATGAAAAAAACATCACAGTACAGAGATGGTCTAATGAGCCCGAGAATCAGACTTCTCTGTTTCTTCTTTGATCATGCAGCTTTAACAGAGTCTATCTCAGACTGGAAAAATGTTCTCTTTACTTCTCTTTTAAGACTATTTTACAAAGAAGAGTCAATTTTGCATAACAGGACTGAACAGCTATCATTAGTCTGCTACCCAATTCTTCTGTGAACCAGTGCCATGTTTTAACTGTGTTTAATGGCAGTCTGACTGTTAATGTCGATGTGACTAGCTGAGGATATTCAGGAATATGGGTCTATGGAAAACCATAAGGACAATTCAACATCCGTGTAGGAGACGCTGTCTAAAGGCAAAGGAAAAAGAAACGCGACTCCAATAGTGACTATGAGGATTCATGTTTGTGTCTGTGGAGGCCATTTCAGTCTGTCGGTCCACGGTGAAACTGGATCTTGGCTGGATAATTAATCCTAATGACTTGGGTGACTGTACACCTGGATACCTTCAGGACAAATTGTATTTGCCTCAGTTATACTTTAAAGATCTCCTCCAACCAAAAAAGTGTTTTTCTAATGTGTGTATGCCACCTAAAGCATTCTTGATCAGAGCTTCAGAGTTTCAGAGTTTGTTGCTAAAGGGGTGTTTTCATATCCCTGTGCTGAACATGGAGATTTTCAGGGCATTTCCCAAGAATCTGAGTTTCAGACGTACTCCAGGAAACCCAGATTTGGTACATCACAAATTCAAAAGCCTCCTGCAGGCAAAGAAACGTGCAACCTCCAGTGCAGAGTGAACTTCACCATCCAGAGGGTGACAGTTCACATTAGCACAACCATTAACACTGTGCCACTGCCAGTTACAAGCTAACAAGCAAACAAACCAACTACATACTGCACTGATGCGTCTGCTAGTTGCCAGTTTTGGTGCTTAGCAGAATTCGTATCTTAGTCTGCTTACCGCCACTTACTGTAAGAGACAGCAGTTTCACTTTGTATTATCAGCTTTCTGAACAGATGATTAAGCATTGTTATGAATTTGCTGTTACCATTCAGTAATTTATCAGCAGTGACAGACATTGTTCTTTCCTAGATGAGATGGGAACGGTCCTATGTTTTTGGCTCGCAGCATTTAGCTCGTTGGAACCAAGACATTTGTATGACTGCAGAGTTTGTCATCTGAGGGTTAATAAAGCTTTGCACACTGCTAGTTTATTAGCTTGTTATCAAGCTAATAAGCTGCTAATGCTAAAAGGGCTAAAATTAACATGCTAAAGGCAGCTGACATGTTAAAGTGGTAGAACTTTGAGCAAGCAATTTGATATTGAAATGGTAATTTAGCTTAAAGTACAGCTGAGACTGAATAAAGCTGAGACAATGCCGAGCTGAGCCTGACAAGTGAAGTCTGAAACTTTACTGAAATGGTCACTGTAACAAAATTAACCGGGAACAAACTCATTTCACATTTTTTTCGCTAGTGGTAAAGATTAAAAAAATGTTAACACTCTCTTTGTATTTCGATTTAATAAGTTGAATTAACTTTAATACCAGTCACTTGCTAGAGTTTAATCATTCTGTTTTGTTTTGTTTTGTTTTGTTTTTTTCACAATTTAGGACAAAAGGCAAAAGACAAGAAAATAACTTGCCAATGCAAGTGCAAGGTAGAGGCAGGAATACCTAAAGGGCTTACACAAGGCCTCTACCATATTGAACACGAAATTCACATCAAAATAAAAGACCAGCAATTATAGACTGGACAGTGGGGAAAAACAGAATAGAAGAAAAAAGTAAAATAGTAAACATTTTAAAGGAAAAGAAAATCAACAACTGCAAAAAACAGTCCATCTGCAGAGATGTGTGAGTTAGCCTGTGTGTGTGTATGGATGTGTGTATCATTTCCTAAATGTGATATTGCATCGCTCGTGCTCTAGATCTGTCTACATCTTTTCCTTCTCTGCAACATGTACCTTTAAATATGAGTATCGAGTAACAGATTTTAACATAAATTAATACCTTCAGACCAAAAAAACAAAACGAAACACAGAAAACAAAAGCACAAAACAAACAAACAAAAAACAATAAATCTTTTTAAGAATCTGTCATTTAGCTAGGAATTTATTTGCTGCGATCAGCAGCTCTGTAGTATGGAGGACCACAAGCGCCAGGAAAATTGTAATAAACCTTTTCATTAATTAAAAACTAATTGTACAATTGAAAATAAGAATAAATGAGTTTACAAATTCATTAATTAACCCATAAATAAAAAGAATTATAATAAAATATTTAAAAATGAAACTTTAAAACAGCAAATAAATACATCATTTAAAAATGCAGTTTTAAAAACAGAAATGAATAACTGAATTGATGAACTGAATTAAGAATGCAGCTTTTAATCTGGCATTTACAAGGGCAGTTCCTTTCTCATTTTCATTTCTATTTCCTAGCTGTGATTCCTGATCCTATGAGTCTATTAACTAATCGATTAGTGAAGTCATTTAGCCTCTCGATTTAGACTTTCCATTACACTTTAGGCCATGAATTAGTAAAACAAGGTCAAATTATGCAAATTCGGATGGAACAAGCTCTCTGATTAGTTATCAGGTGATGTTACACCCCACGGCTAATTTGCAAGAACTTGCCCTTTTAAATGCCCAATTAAAAGCTGTTTTCTTATTATTTAAATTCAGTTATTTATTTGATAAGAAAACTGCATTTTTGAATATATTTTTAAATTGAGTTATTTATTTAGGAATTCTTTAATGTATTTTTAAATGATGTACTTATTTATTGTTTTAAAGTTTCATTTGTGAATTTTTTATATTATTTCTCTGTTTATTAATGTATTAATTAATGGATTTGTAAACAAAGTTTTTAATTCCTGCTTTAAATTGTACAAGTAGTTTTAATTAAAGAAATAGTTTTTGCAGTTTTCTTGACCCTTGTGGTCCTCCGTAGTGTAGGTTGCTCTGTCGGTTGGTTGTTCCTCACAGGTTCTGCACTCTTTTGCAGCCTTTAGTTTTCTCCGTAGGAGGCTGAAATTTGACATGAGGGTCAAGTGTGTGTGTTGGCGTGTGTGTTAAGTTGTGTGTTTGTATTCTTGCTAATTGCTGAAAGGGGGCATGGCAGTGGAAGTGGCCTATAACAAAAAGGTGTGTAACTTCTAAAGGGATTAATGTAACAATGCCAAACTTGGTAGAAACACAGACACACTTTCATCGGTCATGGCTTGCTCTGTCCCCTTCCAAAACTCATCATCTGTTTGTCTGAGGTTGTAGAGTCTTGCGGGAGACATTATTGCAGACAGTAATTGTTATTTCTTTACTTTCTTTGTGTTCAATTATACAGTAATTGCATTTTTAGCTTCTGGTTGTTTTAATTTAGAGTGCACATCCGTGTGAGGTGATTATTGCTTCTCTGCACTCAAAGATATTTTTTGGTCTGCAGCTTCTTCTGCCTCATTGGGATGGTTCTCTCAAAGTCAGTCGTGCAGACCGCCGATGCCAGCTGCAGGGCTCAGGCCTCAGATTGTGCTTTGATACTTGTATGCAACTGTTGTACAGCCAAGCCCCCGTCCAATGATTTTTATCAGACGAAAGACAGCCAAGAGGCCTTTTAGCTTAAATTAGTGGAGAGGTCTGCAGAGTGTTTGGATAAAGGCACTGAAAGCAGATGAAGACTTTCTAGGCCTGATTCAAACAGATGCCATCTGATTTCTGAACACAATAACTCCACGAAAGAGGAGAAACTCTTGTGCCACTGGCTAAAATTGATGCTGGAAAAAGGAAAACAGTTCTGGAATGATCTCAGTGTGTTAAACATTTAGGTTTTAAAGGTTTTAAAAATGAACAACTTGGAAGCCATTTTTCAGGAAGAAGCCTAACACTGAGAGTTTATTTTATTCTGTTTTTTACATCTGCTGTATTTCATTTTTCTGGCTTTTTCTGTGTTTTAGTGAGTCTTGACTTTGTAATATGTGCTACCAAACTGACACAGGGGAGCAACAAACCATGACGATGCAAATATGTGTCAGAGTTGAACCTGGTGAAACTTCCTGAGAAGTTGAATAATGTGCTGATCCCACAGTGGGAGGTTTTTTTAATGTCCTGTAATCCTGTTTGTGATTTAGCTGATTTTAGCCCAGAGTTATTTCAGACCTGACCTGTGGTGCTTGTGTAAATGTTGTTAAGAGGGGGAGGTTGTTTAACTTTCTTTTTTCTTTTTTTCAACTTTAAAATGTCATTCCATTTTTGCTGACTATGTTCCATTCACACTTGTTCTCTTTATTTCTCTTTGTCCTGATACGTTGCTACATGTCCTGTTAAACTGTCAGTGTGTTTTTAACCTTCATCTTCTCTTCTGTTCTTCAAAAATCATTCCATGTGAATCTTGAAAGAGCAGCTAAAAGTCTAAACACTTTAATTCTTTTTTTTTCCTGCTGCTGCTGCCCTCTCACACTTCCCGCTGTAGAGTAACTGTGGACCTCTGACTCCTGCATCCTGATGTGCTTTTTAGGATTTCTGCTCCTCCTCTGATGGTTTGCTCCTGACATGGAACGGATGGTTGTGTTTTGTCAGTGTTGGGCATAGTGCAATGTTGTGCAGGAGTTCAATGAATGAGACGTGACTTTTTAATCAAGGTACCGAAAGAATTCCAATACAATAAAGGATAATTTTGTAATAAAATTTGTTTTGAGTTTTCTTTGTTATGTGTTTAAAGGGAGAGTCAGCAGCACTTGTTCCTTGCGACTTGTAAACACAACATTCAAATTGGGCCTCACGTCCTGAGCTCAACACCACCAAAAGTATCATAGCGTGTACTTATACTGCTTGTACCTACACAGCAAGCTATGTAGGAATATTACATTTATTTTAATGGAAAAGTCAATTTTGCGAGCTAGCGCAAGCTAACCACCAGTGTTTGGCACCTATCAGTCCAACAGAAAGCAGGTCTGTTGTGTAAGGTTAATTTAACCTGTTACAGTATATGCAGGTTAATGTCTCAGCCAATCAGAGGGCTGGTTGGTTAGTATGTGGGCGATACGGAAGTGACGTCATTGTGTACTGGGCTAAGAAGTCGGAAGTAAACAGTTAACAGCAAGTCACTCTCTCTGTCTCGTTATTATGATACAGTAAACGTACAGTAACGTAACAAGGTCAACTCTGCGTCGTTCTTCTTCTCCAGCCTCTCCTTCAGTGCTCAAAAGTGACTGAAAGACAAACTGAGATTCACTCTTGTCCTGGAGTGACCTTTATCCACTTACCATTTCACCTTTTTTTATTTCCTATTCTTTGGTTCTACATCCACATTTGTAATTTTCTCTGGTCTGAGTGGCGTCCATTCACTGCGCTCCCAACCTTACCTGAGATCTCTCGTTGGCAGGGGGAAACACACCCACTCCCCACCCAGACTCGTCCTGATTAAACCAAAACATCAAAATACAGGCAGAGGGCGGGGCTCTGCAGACACAGTCACCACC
>JAPXVT010000018.1:15175341-15186096 GCA_029823135.1 Acanthurus reversus
AAATGGGTCCATTATGTACCTGGGTGACAATGTGGCGAAAGAACTGGTCATAATCTGTGATCACGTTCATTTCTCCCATAAGAATGAATGGATTCGAGAATGCTTCTAGTCGCCAAAAGGGGCGGGGCTGTGGCAAAAAACCATGTTACACTGATACAGGAAATGAACAGACATCATGCTTTCTATTCATTGTCTCTGGTCAAAGAGTTCCAGTAAACACTCTGTAGCAACCACTTCAGCACCAGGCCAGCAAAGTTAGCAATTAGCTTGGTGAACATTGCTAAACATTTAGCACATACAAGACGAGTTTAGTGAAAAACAGATTAAAGCTAAAAAAAGAGAGTAACTGTTGATATTTTCAGCTGAGGGCCCTTAAGACAGAACACATCAGTAGCACTGCTGTGCTCTGAATCCCATTCTTTTCAATGGCTAACGCTAACGGGCTAAGCAAATAGCAAGGGTAGTGGAGCAAGCCGCTTGACGTAGAGTGGTCAGTTGGACTTTGGCTGCTGCGACGCTGCGACGAATACACATGCAGCCAACTAGGCATGGAAGTTGAGAGGGCAAAAACATAAAAATATAAAGATATTTTGCTTTGCGGTAAGCACAGTGCAGAGTTCTATCTGAGGGGCCCTTAATGCCAATGTTGCTCAGTGCTAAACTGTGTTTGCTAACACGTTAGCCATGAGAAGACAATAATACATCAGAGTTGTGTACGTACAGTTTTTATTGTTAGCCAGTTGCAGCCAAAATATGAATTAAAATGTGCCAGTGAAACAAAATTTTATTCACATTATTACAAAACGCCTTTTGTCGCATTTGGCATTGCGTACATTCATGCTAGCTTGCTGTCTTTTGTTATCATGAGGCTCCAAACTGTTAATAGCAGCAAAATGAGCCAAAACCAGGATCTGGAAACCAAGAAATACTAAAAATAATACATTACTTTATTTTCTGAAAATGACGTTTCTTTGTAGTGCTCTAACAATCCAATATGACTTATTTAGATTTGTATTAAGACCTACTAGTCACAGTTGTTGCAATGTCAACATATTGCTTACTATAAGTAGCCCAAAAGTTCTATTTGAGTATCAAAATTATTCAAGAATATGACAGCAGTGAAAACAGGATTAATCATTCTGCTCACCATTACCCTGACGACAACATCTTGGCTAAATCCAGTATATCAATGTCAACCTGAAGCGACGGTATGTGAGGCACCTTTCAGCATAACCAATTACTCACTGTACCTTTCAAAGAACATTTGAAATGCGACTCACCACAAATAATTGAACTAGAAAGTCAGAAAATGGAGGCTCAGAGGCAGGCGGAAGCAGGAGTGCTGGTGAATGATGGGAGCTGAGCTGTGCATAATGGGGAACACATTCATGCAAATATGGTCATGGTGCAGATACAACCAACCAGGGTTTCCCAGCTCGTACAATGAGTGAGAAGAATTTCTCTTTTTCTGTGCAAATTTTGGAGTGAGAGAAAAATGGAAAGGCTGTGTTACCTGCAGGCAATTTCTCACACATGGTTGGGAATAGAACCTAATGAGCTGCCAGGCCTTGAGTGGGCAGAGCGGGCTTACCTCTGGTGGTTGCAGGCTTTCCTCTCCACCAGGTGGTTTGACAAAAATCGACATGGTGCGAGCTCGGACTCACGTCGGTCTTCATTCCATATTTTCAGACCTGGCGAGTTCACAACAGTGTAAAGTCGCGATGTTAGTTGAAGGTGGATGAAAGAAGGAAAGAGTGAGGATGGCTGTTGTCTGGAGAAGGTGTTAAGAACATAGCAGCGCATTCCAGGAAGACTTGTTTTTATTTTTGTTTTCTTGTGTTTTTTGAGCCAAATAAAGTCTGTGCAGGATGGTTTTTCTCCTCAACACTCCTCCCTCGAATACCTCTCACTGTTTTGATCAGTGCTGCTAAAATATATATGAAAAATGAAGCAAACACGGTATAAAGATAGATATGAGAACTTACACGCTGTAGTGTGACAAGCAAACCCGAAGGTATTGTTTAGGTCAGCGCTCAAATACAATCAAAGTGTATTTTACACAGATCATCTGTGCTTTTTCTTATATCCTCTATTTCATGCTCCCAAAGTCCCTGCAGGCTGAGGAGTTCTTGTTCCTTTTTTTTTTGACTGTGATCCATGGACTCACATTTTGAGCTGCGTCGCTGCCCACAGGGGCCCGATGCCAAACCAGTGGGCCGGAGACCATTGCCTGGGCACCCGTCCAACAAGGCGTCCCGGAGAAATAAGTAGTCTCTATGGTCACTGTGTTGGAACAGAAAATAAGGACACAGCTAGGTTTACTTCAAACCACTCATTGGGAATGCAAATTTAATTTCTCCAGATTTATTTCTGCTATGAGAGGATGGAGAGGGATTTAAAAAGGCTAACACAAAAGATAATATCCAGTGAGGCCACTTCAAGCATGTCTGTTTGCAGCCCCCCAGAGGAATGCAGATGGTAACATTGTTAATGCCCAGAAATCCTAACCAGCCTCTTAGCTTAAACATATCCTCCTCATACTGTGTAAAATTGAATTTAGAATATAACTGCTTGTTTACAAGGCCCTAAATGACATGGCTCCTGAATATATTTACAAGCCACTCAGTGGTTGTGGACCAATCCGATCTGTGCTGGAGGATGTGCATGTATGCTGTGCACTCATGCATGTGGAGGTCACATAATGCGGCCAAACCATCTCCTGGCTGCAAAGCAATCATCAAAACCAAAATGACCAATTTAATTCGCCCAGACGAATTCCTCTTACACACACATATATGCAAATACATTCATACAGATAATATAAGAGCAAATGGAGCTGCATTAATTCACTGCAGTGCTGTCCACTGGAACAAACTGCCTGATGAGCTGAGATGTGCTGTGTGCACATATCAATCCATCCATCTATCTGCATTTTACTCATTAAGTATATAAGCATATCTTTAGTCTGCCCTGCTCATTCAAATATGCACGGTTTTATTTTTAATTTTTTTTGTAGTATTTAAGGACAATGTGATTCTCCTTCATGTGGAGAGCGGTGGGGCGGAGCCTTCACAGCCCCTACTGACCAGTTGCCACTGGTTTAATGACCTGTGGAGGAGCTTACATTCTACGCTTTCACCCACACTCCACACTAGGCATTTTACGACTGATTTGTGTATTTATACCCAGTATTTTTTTATTTCATTTTTGCTTTGAGCCAAAGTTTACAACAACTCTAGCCACTTTGTGAGTAGTTCTTAAAGCTAATTATAATGCTCAAATTATGCATGTATAATGCATTATGAACATACTTCTAATGCTTTATTATGCTGGCACAGTGCTGTATAATAATAGTTATAAGCAGGGTCGGGGTTATACCACCTATAACCCATTTTAACTGTGTTCATAATGTTTTGTAATGCATTACAGAGACAGGCTTCATAGAAAGTGTTATCAAGCTAACTGTGAGCAGCAGTGTGCTGATACTTTCACAGTGATGTTGCTAAATGGTTGATATTTGTCAGCTGTAATGTTTACCATGCTCACTATGCTAAATTAAAATGCTAGTTTGCTAACTTTTGGTAATAAGTAATACACAAAAGGTTCAACTGCGGCCAGTAGGACTATAATTGGATTTGACGTTAAACCTTTGAACTGATGATGGCACTGGAAAAGCGTCACATCTCATTAGAGGTGGGACAAAATATTAATACAGCAACATCCCCCGATCCTGACTCTTCAGATACGATTATTGGATTGCTGGCGCCAAATATCAATATTTCTATTAAAATAATACATGCTTATAAAAAGATTTCACTGCAGATTTGACTCGCCAGCATCACTACTTGACTGGAAATTAATTGGCCAAAGAAGAAGCTGACAGTGGGATAATGACGGACAGCAGTGACAAGAATTTAAATTTTTCAGTCTAAAGGGACAAAGAAAAATTTTTTAATTCATACGTGTAATGTATGCATTTTGTTTTCTTTAGTTAGATATTGTGATACCAGTATATAATTGTCTTAAAATATATTGATTATCGCAGAATCGCTGCTATCGTAGGCCACGTATCGCATATTGTTAACCTGGGATTCCCCCCCCCCAATATGTCATTATTAATTCATCTTTTGGCTCCATTGAGATTTGTGCCACAATTTAAGGCAATTTATGCAGTATTTGTTTAGATATGTAAGTGTTAACCAACAGACAGACTGGCATTGCCATCTCCAAAGCCACATTGTGAACACGGCAGAAAATATGAGGAACTCTGTCAGCAAGCCAACATTAACGGAATGGCTTTGTTGCCATGCCGCTAACGTTGTTCTGCACAAGGACGACACACCTGGAAGAGTTGGGAAGGCTTTGAACAGTGCTGATGCCGTCACGTAGGAGTATAAAATACATAAATTATATCTGATATGTTAAGCAATAAGGCAACATATTGGCAAGGCAGATTTCTTCTGTGCAAATGCCTACTTGGCAATGTCTCTGAATTCCAACATGAACAAAGAATATTTAGAAAAAGTTACCAGTCAAATGTCTCTAATTGGGACGAGGCTGTGCTGAAGGATTCCTTCAACAGTCCTATGTGTCCCAAAAATAACAGTACAAAGTTCTATAGTAAGAGTCAAGGATCAAACCTGTCTTTCTGGTATTAAATTAAATCTAAACACAGCCATTACCCTGACCACCGTTTTCTTTCAACACCAACCTTTCAATGTCAAGATCCCACTTGTTTGGGTTGTGTCTCCTTCATACAATCCTTTGGTGGGAGAGAAGCACTTTTCACTTTTTGAGAGGCACCTATTTGCATTTCAAGGCATCCGTCTTGCCCTGAAAAGAAGTTTGAGGAAGCAGTTTGCCGTGTCTGAGTCTCTCTGTGTACAAAAATCAATCAGTACACCTCCACAGCTGTAGTCACTTTAGGAATAAGTGTAGAAGTGGTTGAAATGGCCTGTATTTGAGTTTGAGAGCAACGGATTGCCGCCCTTCTGGCTTCCATAAGTGCAGTTAACAGCCGCTATCAGGAGGCTAACAGCAAGGAAACAAAAACTGTGGTGTAAATACTCAGATTTTCCAAAAAGGCAATGCAATGTGAAGTGAGTTTATTTGTACAGCACTACTTAAAAAGAAGGCAATTTAAAGTGTTTGAAGTAAAATATAAAAGGCATAAAGCACAAAAACACGAGGCAGAATGAAAAGACTGAAAAAGGAAATACAAATACAGACGGAAAAATGTGGACATTGAATAAAACAGACTTCAGCTTTAAGAGCTAAGCTCGGCCTTCCTTTTAAATGACAACGGCGTGCTGACGCCCCTGAAACCACAAACTTTCAAAAACTCTGTGTGTGTGTGAAAATAAAAAGTAGCCCTGGTTTGTAAACATTTCGCAGCAGCGTGGCATTGAAAGAGTGAAAGTAAAAAATACATTAACTAGATTCAATTCAATTTAAATTTGAGTTAATCCTAATCAGCCATGTAGCAATCAGCCACCAGGCCTGATCATAAAACACAACATCAGCTCACAGTCAGAGAAAAACGCCGCTCACCGGGAGCAGGGGATTGGCTGAGGTGCCGGAGCTGTGGAGCATCAAACCAAAACAGATTTTAAAAAAGCATTCATTCAAGCTTTTGGTCAGAGACCTTCTTCAAGGCTGAAGATGCCTTGTTAACGCCTTGAAGAAGGTCTCTGACCGAAAGCTTGCACTAAAGAAAAGATTTTTTGCACAGATTTGAGTGTGCGAACGATCGGAGAGTGGGACAGTATTTTTCCGTCCTGTTTCTTGGGGCTCTTTGTCCTGTTTCAGACGCGTCCCTGAATCATTTGAATCGGGTGAGTTGGAGCAGAGACACATCTAAAACACGCAAACTGCTCTGGCCTTAAAAAATATAACCGTAATTCATTTCTATGTGGTTCGTTTGCCTCGCTGCAGAGGGGCAAAAGAGACGCATGAAACTCAAGGTTGCAGACCCGTGGCTCAGTCAGTGTTTTACCTGCAGTAGATAACCGTCAGCTCTCTGTCTGCACGGACAAGAAACAGAGTCTAATGTTGCTGTGAATGGTACCAACAGATACGTCTTTTAGCCACCAGCAAGACCATCCACCTAAAGTCTTTATGTCCCTTTATGATTACGCTACATTTTAAAAAATTTTGAGCTTTAAATTGCCATCTGACAGCCATTTTATTTGGGATTACCTGCAGTTGTGTGCTGAAATAAGGACACATTGTGCTTGAGACAATATCCCAAATGAAACGGCTGTCTGGCCGCAATGTAAAGCTGAGCTGCTTCTCCATACAGAGAGCGAGCTGACAGTTATCAACTGCATGTAAAATATTGACTAGGAATGATTGCCTCATACAACCCCACATTAAAAACCTAAATAATCCCTTTAACTATGGGAAATACCCAGGAAGTAGAGGATCTGATGGAAATCGGAGAAATAAAATACATTTTATGTTGACACAGAACAGAGCTGATAGCTGGTGACTGAGGAGGAGTGACACCTGGATGGGGTTAGAACAGGTGAAGAAGGTAAATCTTCATGTTGTAGTTGGCGTGTGTGCTCTCAACTGTGACGTCCCTCATGTTTTAAACTCTAGTCAGGCGGCCAGCTGGCCTTCAAGGTTTCTGACACGTTCTGTTATGTCTTGTCACTGGATCCAAGTTTGAATCCCTGTGATTGGCTTTCCCTGTAGCCTTTTGCTTTCAGAATAACTCTCAGCCTAGTTATCCATGTCATCTGATGGACATCCTGCGCTCTGCATGTGTTTTGTTCCACACTTGGTGGCTTGTTTGCCCTTCCACAGCTTTCCACTGCTGTGTTCTATAAGCACAGGGGTTAATGAGGCGCTCTGAGTGGAGGGTAGACAATATTCTCGCAAATCTCAGGGTAGTGGCAATCACTCGTCCTCGTACCTCCAAAGAGAGTTATTTATTCTTCCCCCGGGATTCCACTGGTTGCGTGTGCATTTCGGAGAGGCTCCGCTGCAGGTTTGCTCCACGCTCTGACATCCATCAACACCCACCAGCAAGGTTTCAGAGCGCAGCACGGCGCAGCACCGCCAGACAGCTGGAGTAACAGGACTGACGAGATTTCACGGGAATTACAGAACCCCACATGGTCGCAGCCTCTGAAAGCCTCTGATCTGTTGACTTTAGTCCCTGCTCCGCACATAATAAAGTCTTATGGAATTAAGAGAAATATGATCTGGCATCAACTCAGAGGGTTTTATTCTGAAAATTAAGCGGATGTTTTAATGTTTTTGTCTGTGTCTGATTTTCTGTCCCGCTCAATCTGCTCCATGATGACTTGTTGCGTTGTGCTCCGTCGTCCAGCAGACCTTGCATATCTGCTGCGGAGTGCTCCTGATCGCCGTGGCTGTGACGGAGTAGAAACGCGCTGCAGCTGCAGCCGGTGGAACTCATACTTTGACTAGAGTTGAAACGTGTCAGCTCTGCTGCCATGACAGAGCGGAGACGGACCGAACACGCATCTGCTGGAATTTAGGTGTTTAGCTTTGAATCAAGAGAGTTCCAGAGAGAAGAACAGGTTTACTGACCGGGTGGTGCTTGCATTCTCTGTTTGAGTTCATTGTAAAGTTGCATCTTTCCCATCGCCTCTTTACTTCTACAATCAATTCTGACCAGTGCAGTTGCATTTCATGTATTCCTCTCCATGTAAAAGATTGTTGAAGACGTCCAAGGAGATGATTGCTAAATAGCTTCAGCTTTGCAGGGCTAGCATGAAACTCAAAAATGACCAAAAATGTAAAAGACTGTGAGCAGCGCAGAGCAGCAAAGCATCTGGACTCTGAGGAGGCCGGACATTTGTTTACGGTCAAATGAAAAGAGAGAAATCTTGAACCTCCCCTTTAGCCATTTCCCAGCACTGCCTGGGACTCCGACTTAGTAATTGAAATGAAGTGCCAGACAGAATGAGTCATAGACTGTCAATTAGATAAATTGTCAAAGCATTTGCTCAGTGGGTTCCCAGTGCACACTTATTATCAAATCACCTCAGGTTGGCGTTGTGTCATTTTCCACACAAATCATCCTGACAGAACAGATAATTGAGATAACTTGGATTAGTATTCATGCAGCACTTTGCCACCCTGGTATGAGGCCGCGGCACATGTTCTCACCCACAGTATGTGGATAATCTCTGACAGGTCTTTCAGAGGAGATCCAGTGAACGGCGACACCGTCGACACGCACCTATCAGTCCATCTGTCCGTCTGAGTGCCCGTCTGGCTGTAAATCTAGTTACAAAACACTGCAGTGCTTAAAACTGTTCGGTCAACAGTATCCGGAGGAAGACAAGGACATAGATTATGACAGAGATTTGGCAACAGCTGCCCTCTTGGATTAACAAAAAAATAGTGGGAGGAAAAAATAGATTCATGGGCCATTATCCAACAAACACCAAGCTATTTTATTTATTTATTTATTTTTGTCAGATAATGGGAGCCTCTCTTCAACTTCCTGCCTGTTATTTTTAGCCTCGTTAAATCTGAGTCAGCAGCGACTCCTCTCAAACAAAACTTGCCCCGAATCTCTAGAATGCCGCCATCTATCAAGCTGACGCTGATCTATAAAAAATGAATGAATGCTCCAAAGCGTTCGCGGTGTCACATTTGTGACAGGTGTTCAGGAACGATTCACTTTATTATTAAAAGTTGATGCTCTACATCTCCCCGTGTCACTCTTTATGTGTGATCTGAATCACAAGAGTGGGCAAACAATCCTTCAGTATACAGGTGATTAGATTACCTCAGGGCTGTTTGGTGCATAAGTCTTGCTATATGCTTTATTATCTGTTGATAAATAGTGTATTATGTATTGCACGGATGAATATAAGATGATATTGACTGTTTGAGAGATATTCTTTCAACATTTGCATCCTGACGTGCATGTCCTTTGTGCATCTCTGCTTTAAAAAGCTGCTCTCTAAATTCAGATTTTTTCCTCCCTCTCGGCTGGATAAAAAAGCCAGTTTCATCTCGTTCCTTTATTCGGTATCGTATTAATTTCAGCAAGACCTGCAAATCCACTCTGCCATTGCATAATTCATGGAGCCTCTCTGACAAAATTCCCTTTCATGTGGGCAATGTGCCCTGAACGAAAATCCTTGAAAACCTGGATAAGCCCAAATGGCTTATACCTGATGGCGATGCACAGCTGCGCTCAGGTAAACTGCCGCTCCGTCTCGCAAAATAAGGTCAGAAGTGAGCGGCGTGCTGTTTGATGTCATCGGCTACTAGAAAGCAGGTGACACTCAAAAGGTTTTCGACAAACAAAGAGGAGGGATTGTTAACTGTTAAGGCCAGCTGGCGAGGGATTCCACGCACTCAGGAATGTATTTTTCTCAGGAGCATCTTTTCGTCTAAGCTGTTTTCTCTCTGCACCTGCTTGAGATTAGAGACTTGTTATTGCACCAAAGCAATAATGTATAAGACGCAGTATAGCTTTACATTGTAATATTGCTGCTGAAATCTCAGGACATGTATGAAATGAAACTCCCATTGTGAATTGCTTTAGTAGCGAGCGGGCTTTCATTTGATGGGTTCAATGGACCTCTGCCGGAGAAGTCATTACAGTTATCTAATATGTCAGTATTATTAAATATACTTCAAAGCTGTATTGAAGAAAAAGTGGAGAATCAGGGGCTGATATTATTAAAATGACAGCCAAACACTGCAGCAAAGATTACGCTTTAAATTACATTATGTAACGTTTGCCACCAATTTGTTTGTTTTAATCTAATCCGTTTGTGCAGCTCTGCTTTGCCTCACATTCGCGCAGCACACATCCACATCAGGGAGCTCCCTAATGAGCATCTTCCTCAGCTGCTATACATCATCATCCAGTGATGTTCCAGACGTTTTGGGATAGAAAGCAGATGCACAGTGATGGAGCCACTTAACCTCAACACGTCCCTTATTCTGCACTTTGCGACTTTATGCATTTGCCAGAGTAAACCTGCCAACAACATGAGCACCGTGCCGCCTATTAGACAGTCTGGCTTTCAGAGGCATTTTTTAAAATATGGCTGACTGGTGACACAGCAGTCCCTGGTTTAATTACAGGGAACAACTTTGACAAACCCCAAAGAACAAGGCAGAACTTGTTAAGAGGTCTTTGTGGAACAGCGGCATTAAAGTAAAAAAGGTTTCCAAGTTGATGCTGTTTAATGTGGAATTGTTCTCCTTCAGTGAGGTGACATAGTTAGATTAACATTCTCTTGTTACCTTAGTGATATAGTGGCTTGGTTAAACCCGTCTTGATCACATGTGCTCTGTTGCGCTCTACGATTGGTCTAGACAGGCTCCAAGTTAGCGGTTTGTGGGCATTGAATGGCATTTTTGAACCGGGTCTGAATTAACTCCGTCTTATGAGAGGTATTGCAAGAGAGTGAACTTTAAAATCTGACAGGAAATATGTTGCAGTGTCTTGTTTTTCTGATCTTTGAAATGTCTTGTCTTGTTTTCTGTGTTTCTGAGGGTAACTCTTGCAGGAGTGTGGTACTCTGGGTGAGATAAGACGATCAGATGAGTTGTACAGCAACAGTATATAACTCTCAGAAAACCTGGCAGTCGACAGAGAACGCTTGTAGAGGTCTTCTCTCCATGCTGCATGATTAAAGGATCTGAGGTTTGAGCAAGTGCCAAGAGTGGCCCGGGCCACTCAGCGTCTCCTGAAGAGGTTCTACTGCTGTGTTGTGACATTCCCAACCGCTCCGATTCTATTGAACG
>JAPXVT010000018.1:15415438-15432524 GCA_029823135.1 Acanthurus reversus
TGTCTCGTCTTTTAAAATGACCTTTTTCAATGGATTGTTGAAGCACTTGATATGCCCCTAAACCTTGTTTTCAGCTAACGGTGACGTCAGCAACGAGCTCCAGCTCTCAGGACTGCACTGTTTGTTATAATAATGCTGTTGAACTTCTCCTTTAAATGCAGAGTATATATGATTCTTAAAAACAAACAGTTTCAAGTTTTTTTCTACATATTTCTCTATACCATTAAATCTTCATGTCCAACTAAGCAACATCACAATAATGTTGCTTATTTCTAGGCATTTTTAACTAAAATACTGTGGTTATAGTTCATCTCCTTCATTAGGATCATGTGGGTGTGCTTTGAAAGATTTGCCTGACTTGAACTAATTCAAATGTTATATTAGAACCCTGACTGGAGAAAAAGACTACATGATATCACCATTTCCAACAGCGAGGAGAGCAGAGAAAAACAGAAAAAATAAAAATTGCTTGTGTGAAACAACTGAGGCTGCTCTAACTCTGGCAGAAAATAGCGTGTTTGTGTCAAATCTCAGGACCTTAATGTATTTTGAATGGTGGAAAAAACATATCACACACAAATTATTACCACACAGAGTATTTTTATATGTCTTAGAACATGTCTGGAAGGGGAAGTACATCTGTCCTCCATGTCCTCATTTTTCAGGTTACAGTTCAGCCACAAAAGTTGCCAACGAACTGAAAACTCAATTTCTAAAACGGTCCCCACATGGCAGCATTGGAACGAATGATGTGGTGTGGAGAGACAAAGAACTGCTGCACCTTTAAGTGAAGGAATGCCAACAATGTGCGGCTGTGCCCAGGCATTTGGAGCTGGAATGTGTTGGAAAGCTGGCAGCGGTTGTTTCCCCTGCAGCTCGGCCAGGTGTTACTCAGAGAGGAAAACAAGAAAACCACGAAACAGAGATGCACAGGCCACGAATTAAAAGGAGGGTGTGAGGCTGCAGGTGACAAACGCCCAGCAGTCTGATCAGAAAGCCCCGTTCTAGACATGAAGTCACCCATGCAGCTACGTGTTGTCAAGACACGTAAAACAGAGAGAGGAAAAAAAGTGAGATTTATGGCCCAGTCTCCTCCCTCGCTCTCGTATCATGGATTTATGTCTTTTGTAAGGGCAAGTGTACAGTAATAACCTCACCAACTGCAACCTGGCAGGGAGTGTCCATTTTGAAATACTTGCACGTGAATACAGACTGTTGACCCACTGAAAGGGTGTCCGCCTCTAAAAACCAGTTCTGAAGCACCAGTTAGATTAAAGCACATGTTGAACACATTGCTTCAACAGAATAAACAGTCAGTGTACTTCTGCGGTGACTCAGTAGTGGTGGGCAGAGCACTGAAAATCAAGAAAAAGTGCTTTTTCTGCCAAAAAAAGTTACTCCAGTAAGAAGTAGGCCACCAAATTAAAGCACAAGTTACTTTTCATTTTAACATAAATTTATAATCAACTGTACTTTTCTTTTAAAAACCAGACAGACCACCATAGCTTAAAGACAAGTTAATGTCATTATCATAACACTGATGATTGAATTTACACATAGAAGTTAATATAGCTAACATTAGCTAGCTAACCGTATTTTGACATTCAGTCAATTTTACAGGCACAGTTAAAGCTTGATTGGGCCATTTATTTGGACCACAGCTCTTGTCCAAGTAGGCCTATGTAAGAGGGAGAATCGATTTTATTATTGGCTATGGTAGCTACCATATGCCCCGTTCAGCTGGTTGCTGTTGGATCTTCGTCCATGTAGCCAAACAAGCTACAAACAAGTTAGCAGGCAGCTAGCAGAATCCATGTCAAACAGTGAAAACATGGACAACTTTACAGCGTTGGACACTTCGTATTTAGGCTTTACTTTCTGTAGAAATTCGATGCACACTTCCCCTCGTGCTCACTGGTTTCTTGTTTCCTTCTCGGCTTTCTTCTACAAATTTATGCTGTTCGAGTTCTGGGTCAAAGATGCTGCGGGGACTATCGATGATGCGCCGATTGCTTCGGTCTGGTTGAGGCATTTACATGCAGGAGTAATTTGACTTCCAGTGGCATTATCTGGGTGTGTTGGCTTGACTTTGAGAAATTTGATTTAGTAGGATTTCAGTCGGACCAACATGTTTACATGCATTTTAAAAATCCCGTTTTAGCCGGACTAACAACAACAACTCATTTAATGTCTGCTGAGCAGCCACAGCCATTAATCCTCGTTTGACATTGTTGTACTTCTGCGACATTTTTAACTGTGAGTAAATAAACTGTTTATGTAAGTAAAATAACTGTTTACATACATTTGTTTGTAAACCTCACTTACTTACTTGCTTCCTCTAAATTGTCCCTTGAGGTATAATTTTCCAGTACATCAAGTATTACAAACATTATAGTGTTAAGATGAAGGTCATAATCCCCATACAGGTTATTTCATTTAGCGTGTGCGGTCGAGTCGTCCTTTGTGTGAGAGTTTAACTGCAGTCATTGCTGATTTTCTTGAAAGCAGCAGAAAGTCCTGTCAGGGGTTTTGTCTTGGAATTTGACCAGATTAAACATAACAAAAAGAGCAGTCAACTTCCTGTCTGAGCTTTTGCATTATGTCGTTATCTTTAGCACAAAAGTTAAAGGGCAAGCCCGGAAAATATTTTATCATTTGTTCAGTCAGATTTTAAATTTGGAGTCACAAAACACTGCAGTCTTTTAAGAGTTTTAATATGTAGAGTCGAGTAGATTTTTGTGTGAATGGGCAACCAGGTGCTTATTGACTTTAACCTTTGCAGCACTTTTTATGGTGCTCAATATGTGCTTGAATGTTTCAGTGTAGAGTGGAAATGTAATCTGACTGTCCACTATTTCTCATATGCACAGAAAATTATGGGCAGCCTTTGAACGTAACCCATTACTTCTTAAGTTTTCAAGATATAATCTTAATTTCTGACACTTTCTGTTTTGCATTTTGTCTTGAACAACCACTCAAGGTATTTCTTTTCAGTAGTAAACTCTCTATAAAGTAGAGTAATAATAATGTGCTGCTTATGCAAACAGAACATGTCCTGTTACGACACGGGGATCATTTTATTGTGAAGCAACTTCACCTGCTACTTGAAAGGGTGCTGTAATATAAGTTCTGTTAGTGTAAGTGTTTGTGCTGGGCAGGGTCAAAGCCCGGCTACAACGTTTGACCTCAGCAGAATGTTTATCACTGTAAGCACAGACGCGGCGGAGCTTCGTCAGTATGTCAGCAGAGGAAGCTCTCTGGAAAATGATACACATGTAATCAGCTGATGAGAGTTCCCGCTACAGCTGAGGGAGGCGGTCACGGACTTAAGTACATTAATTTTTGTCACACCAAAGAGCCAAACCTCTTCTGAAATTACATAGGAGAGACGGCAGCACGGTTACAGGACGGGCGGCCGGAAATCTATGTGGGCAAAGGACGGGAGTGATTTTCTCTGACTTCATTTAAGGTGCCTTTAAAAAACAAATTAAACCAAGACAGACGTCACTGACAGTTCACTGTGTGATACTGTGCTCTATGATGACAATAAATATAACACTGAACTAGTAAAGTTTCAAAAAAAGTGGTTTTTTTTAATTTGGTGTCAGGAAATCCACAGTGTCTCATCTTCAGGATAATGTTTTATTACTCGTCATTCACACCTCAGACTGGGCAATAAATCTTTGTACCAGGCAACACTGGAAGCAACGCTGAAGCAATCCCTGAAGTGTGAAGTCAGAGGCACCGTAAGTTAAAATGCAAACGTCTAGAACAGCTGAACAGGCGATTAAACAGCCTTTACCCTGCCAGCTCCCAAGTACAAACTCCATGTAAAGTCAGATTGAGCACATGTGTTGATAAATTTACAGCAGTCACGTTTACGTGTTGACAGGACTTCGAATGAACGAGGGTGAACTGACAGAATATCAGGGACTGCGACTTTAAAGCAGCATTTCACCGCACAACTAGTTTTTGTGTATCACTTATTCACCCTCTCATCCTCTTCAATTGATGAATATGCTTTTTTCCTTATAAAGATAAATAAAGAAGACTTGGATTGTACCACACAAAGCTGTTGAGAGTTCCACATGTACATTTTTCAGTGGTTTTGAACTTTTAAAACTGTATCTCCATAGACTGCCAGCAAAGCAGCTGAAGTGAGCGGCTCACATTTTTGGAAAAAACTTAACCATGGCGGATTACTAGAAGTGATTTTTTTTTTTTTCCTTAATTCAAGACATCCAGGGGTGAGGATTTGATACACACACACACAAAAAAAAAACGTTTGCGGTGAAATCTAGCTTAACTGTGTCCTGTTACCCTGGTAACATGTGACATCACTGTTCTCAGTTGGAAAGAATAGTAGTTTTACTGTTTCAAGTCTTGTTACAAAGTACAGAGCGGTATGTTTTTGTTGAGCGTTTCCTAATTAAATTTACAGACATGTACCTCACATACACCATTACTTCACTACATCCGTTGTCACTCTGCCGCAGCTATGCAAAAGCTATGTGTTCAGAGTGGCTCAGCAAGCTCAACTTGTTTACAGCTGCAGAAAAAAACTCTGAGCGATGTCGCTTCAAAAAATAAGTCTCAAGTAGACTCCAAGTTGGGAAGTTGTTCCTCCGACTCGGTTGTGTTCATGAGCTTTGTGGTCGTGAAGTAGGAACAACGTGGACGCAACAGTGAAGATTTGTTGCATTTTAATTAGAAAGTTGAAACACGAGGTTGTTAGTCGTTTCCAGTTTATTCAGGATAATGAACAGAGGAAGGTTAATGCTAGAAAAAAAAAAGTTTCTAACTTACCTAGGTCACTGGACGTGGACAGCAGTTAACATTAACACTGTATAATATTACATGAGATCAAAAGTTGATATAGTTTCTCACCTTTCAGCAGACATTGACTTTTGGCCGCCATGTTTATACATTTATGACATCAAGTGATTGACTAGTTAATTTTTTTTAAAAGTCCCTCATCAATGTTGTTATGGTAACATTAGCTAGCTAAGTTAGCATTGTTATCAATATTAGTATACTCGCCTGGAGTGCTTTATAGTCACAGGTATACTTGCTTGCTACGGCTAATGGATACTAAAATATGCAACTACTAAAACTAATTGTTAGCTACTATAAACAAAAAATAAATAAATACATTTCTTATTGTTTTTGTTTGTTTTACCATCATTTGTTGACACAGTTTCCGAGCTTTCTGACATTTTTGCTGCCCTGAAACATCACGCAAACGAGGGGAGTGGGCAGCAGAGTTGCTTCTTTAGAAGTCTTTTAAAATAGAAGCTTTAAAATACCTAATACAATAAATAATTTGCTTGTAGTCCTTCAGCCAAGTACTTTCAACAAGTTTGATGGTTAAAACTAAAGTTGGGTCTTCAAAGTGCTCTGATATTAGCCAAATTCCCAACTGAACAGTTAATTCCGATTTAACCACCAGGTGACGCACATGATTTGGCCACGCCGACACTGCCAGTTGTTAGAAAGTTGACATGGTGGCACCTCAATAATGCAAGCAGTTTTAGTTTCGGTTTTAGGATGACTCTATTTTTCACTACTTATGCGCTGAAGCTGACTTATTACCAGGATACTTATTTATTCCATGAATTCTAATTGTTGCAATTAAATTTAACTATGTCATTCTCTTCTGTACCATTTTCTACGAAGTAATGGAAATATTTTCGTTGTGGGGAAACACCCTTTGTAAAAACAACTTAAAGTCAGCATGGTTAACGGCACGTGTGACTAATAACAGACTCACTGACCACTTTAAAGAGAAATACAGTCATAATTAAATGAATTCTCGATCTTCTGCATACTGATAAACTTCTCAAAGGAAAAAAAAAAATTACACCAGCGCAAGGTCGATGTACAAGGCAATGAGTAAATGAGTGGCCGACGACTGGCTCAGAATCAAGGACAAAGCATAACGCACCCCCGCGCACAGGCGATTACATAAGATCTTAACAACATAGCCACAAGCCTCCTCATGTGTAAAAATATATCTTAAACTCATGGAGGACTGCACATAGTAGCATCGCCTTGCACATTCAGATATGTGTATTATTTAGAGAAGAAAAGGGGCAAAACGTCTGGAGTAACCTGACATGTTAAAGTGTAAGTGTGATAAAACAAAGACGGAGCTGTCTACAGACCACAGCATCTGATAACTTTTAATAGTTTGGGCTGAATGTGTTTCAACTGAAGCACAAGCAGTGCTGTACTGATGTTATTGTACAAAAACTGGATTATTGTTGAAATCTGCACTTTGGTCAGGGTTGAAATGTTGGAGCGCAACCCTGATTTGCTTTGGCTCAGGCTGAATCCTGTGGGATTAAACTCACATACCCAGAGCTGCAGGAATCAGAGCACAAAGCGCACTTTATCTCAAATTGGCCATAATAGTTTCCAAAAAATTCTCAGCCACTATTGTTACTTTACAAGCCTGGGGGGACTTTTATTAAACAGCAATAACTTCTGTTTAAGGCAGGTTAACACCAATCTTCGCCACAGTCTGAGGTTGTCATTTTTATCCAACATAAACTTGTTTTGACTGATCCTGGTAAAACAAATTTTACTTTTTGAATATCTTAATAAGAAGATATAACAAGCCTAACCTTATCGTGAAAGTAAAAGTTCATTATTCATTATTAGTTATAGTTGTTAATAACGTTTTATTTTTTTTTCTTCCACATTCTTGACTTCAGTATTTGCAGTCTCGAAATCCTACTTTAATTTTGCTTAATTACCTAAAAATTCCACAAGCACATATAATATTAGCCAGAATAGCCACCTTATCAACTGTCTTGCTAGCAGGATCTTAGCCTTACAGCTAAGCTAGACAAGACTTATTTCTTCTTGTCAGAATTCTTGTAACTGTAAGTTTTTATTAGTTAACACGTTAATAAACCGCCAGTTCAGTGTATTGAGTGTGTAACAGCAACACTGAACCAATTAGGATGTTAACTTTTAAGGCCTAACGTCACAAAATTAATCTTGGCTGGCTAGCTGAGGTTAGCCTAGCCGATGCGGAAGTGCTAACAAGCTAACTGCCAAACAAAAACCAAGAAATTATTAGAGTGGAAATACACCGGAAGTAACCGCAAAAAAACTGAATTAACACACTATAATTTAGTGGCTATGTGAAATAACTCCTTGTAATTAACTAGTAATAACAGGCAATGCCTTCTTTGAACACGGCCTTGTTTCCTGACACAGGCGGGCCGAGCTGTCTGTCGTTGTTTTGATCTCGTCTCTCCTCACTCACCACTTGGTAGCGGCTTGCTGGGTCCATCCCGACGATTTTCAGCTGGCCACCGAGCCAGCCGAGACAACGAGAAGAAAATCTAACTTGCTGTTACTCCCACGTTTGTGCGACAGAGAGGAGATGTTTCCCTCAAAGCTCGTTTGATGAGTGGACAGGGACCGATCACACAAATGGCTGCAATCTAGAGTGCACTCGTTTAGGGAAATACCGATGTTGGTAAAAGCTTGATGGAAAGAGTTAAGCTCCTCCTCAAATAGGATACTTCCGAAAAAATATTTCAAAATAAAATAATTTTTTAAAAAGCGTCCGTTTTTAATTTTTTACCAGGATACAGTATTAAAGACTGTTCATTGGTAATAACTGTTGAACTGCAGGAGTTTTTATGCACTTAAAATTCAATGCAAAAAAAATGTGTAGTTTGTGACAGCTTCTTTACGGATGTTATTATTTTACGTAAGGCCCTATAGCATTGCTGATTTGTTAATGCAATTAAGGCAGCATTTATGGTTCCAAGTGATCAGTGTAGAGGGAATTCAAGCAAATTTATTAATTTAGTCATAAGTTATTTGTTTGTTTTGCTAATGTAATTAAATAATGTGTAACTTTTTAACTTAAAAAAAACTTTTGATTTTCTTTTTAAGTTCAAATCTGTTAAGTTGACAAAGTAGAAAAATATATCTAATTTCATTATTTAACATATTTCCTGGTAAGTTGTATTGATAACATTATCTCGTATCAACTGATCATTTGTTTTGTATGTAAAATCCTAATTTGCATAGTAAAATTAGTCTACTTTTGCTGAAGTATAAGAACACATTAGGTTAGTTAAGAGTTGGACTGTAAGTGATAGCAATGTGTTCCTTTTCTGTAAATTTATTTCAGGTGTAGTTGCTCAGTGTTGTGTAAAAATGACTGCAATAATAATAATTCCTTGCTCTCTTTATTTTTTGGACTAAAGTAGCTGCTTTATTTTGAAGGCTCTATCCTCTTGTTTCCGTCGCTTTTTGTCTGACTCTTGCTAACTTGATACTGGGGGAGTTGGTGACAGATTTCCATGGAGAGAGGGGGCGTGATGACGCACATGCATACAAAAATGGTTAATAAATGAGCCGCTAGGTGGAGCCAAAGCTCACTTATATCACTGAACCACCTAACCTGCTTCTCTGTGGTGTGTTGGAATAATTTTATATGACTCGGTTTTTCAAAGGCATATGGTTTACATCATGTCACAGAACATTTTCTAGCTTTCTAATTAAACCAACCCGTAATTTAGTTAAATGAGAACACGTTGTATAGTTGTTGTTTCTTTGTAAACATTAATTATTAAAAGATAATTGCAGAAATAGGCCAAGGAGGAGAGTTTGGCAGCAGACCTACCAGCTTGAGCAGCACTTCAGGTTCACTGCTATAACTCATGTTGTAACAGAAGAAATTTGGTTTAAGAATTAAAGACAAACGCTCCTTTGATGCATCTCGTCACTCGTTCGAAGTAGCAGAGGGCATCCCACTATGACATTAAGCATACACAGGTTAGAAAATGCAAACAAAATAACTACAATAACATTTTCAGGAGCTTTCACTCAACGTCCTCACTTCTTAACTTAAACTTTAGCTTCTATTCCAAGCAAACATCGACAGGAAGTCCTGCTGACGAATGTAAATCCACCTTTATGACAACTGAGCAAACTGCATTTTTATTGTAGGTAACGTTCTGGATGTGGTGAAGGCTGAGCAGGAGGTGCTGCTGATGCAGGTGGCGGAGGCACTGGAGAGTGGCTGAGGCAGGGAAGCCATGTCGCTTACATCACTGGAGGTAAGAGGCTGTTGGCTCGGTGGAGAAAAGCTCTGAAAGTGAAGATGAAAACATAGTATAAGTTTACATGCAAAACACTGGAGAGCAACACGGGAGAGATAATCACAGGTGAAATCACGAGACTGAATGCGCAAGTCGTTGGTCAAATGTACCACAAGAAGTCCAGAAACAATCTGGCAGCTTGTGTGAAGATGATTGGTGGTTATACTTTGCAACTGAGAATGGACATGCACATTTAGAGCTCCAGGAAGCCATGCCCATTCTCTGAAAAAAATCACACACAAAAAGCTACTTAAAAAATACACCAAAAGTCCATAACCATGACACATTCACTGCCATTCACGTTGAAACGGAGCATAAAAACACTATACGGCACCTGAAAGTTGCCAGGTGTAGGTAATTCACCCTTCTAAAGAGAACATCTGTGTTTATTTGGTCAAAAAATCGCTGATTGAAAGAGAGAGGGGGGAGCCAAAAGTTATTACGCCTGGAAAAATAGTTCCTTCCAAGTGCTGCCTTCCTAGCTGGAATATTAGCATGAAGAAGAATTTTTACACAGACGTTCTTTTGAACTAACATTGCCACATTTTTCAGCTACTTACTTTAACATTTATTGAGTATGGACAAAATCTAACAAACGCAACATCACATAGACAAGAGGCCTCCTCCCCCGACAGCATTAAAGCAACTGCTCCCCCCGACTGTTACTATTATAATGTTAACGTTCTTGTTTTTGTCTCACTATGTTGTGTGCTCGCATAAATAAAGATTTCAGCAATGAATGAGTAAACGTATTTTATAAGCATAATGAATCAGTCTGTTTAACTTTTTTAATATTTCAAACATGTCCTTCTGTTAACATCTTTGAAATATTTAATCAAGTTCATCTGTTTTGAACGTATTTTACTTTTAATCGTGGTCATAGCAGAAAATCTGCACTCACACAGGTAGATGGAGGTAAAAGGGGTGAGCACTTTTATAGCCTTTTGAAGAGGTCGTTGTCGTACTTCCTCCGTTTTTTTCTGCTCTCTCCATGTTGGTGCTACAAATCAATCAATTCCATTTTATTGGTTCTGTTTACGAGCTGCATGCTTTTACTACGCAGTGAACTTTAGAAATCAAACATGTTGTGACTCGCAGGTTTCAGAGGAAAACTTTCTGAACTTTAGCACTGCAAATTTAGAAGTGATGCAACTCTTTTTTTTTTTTTTTTTTTTTACCTTAGCCCATGCAAAAGTTCAAGTGTAGCTGCCATGTTATTTCACGTTCTCTTTTCACCTTCAGGATCTCAAACCAGAAATAATAACAGTGAAGCCGCTGGCACTTTCTCTCTCAGTTACCAAGAGATCTGTCCTTCTGTGAGCGTAACACCGTAGAGACAAGCAGGCTCTGAACCCAGTGAGCTCTTCAAACATCCTCTCCTGCAGAGAGGAACCTCAGATGGATTTCATGGTTTTTGTTTGTGAGCGCCCTGCAACCCGGTATTTTGCCAACATTCTCCAAACAAGAAAGAACATCTTTGAGCAACAGGCCGACACCAAACTATCAGTTCATCAATTAGCACCGTTAAACCGTCGCTCATGCATCCGACTTCACTTTCCTCATCGTCCCAAACTGCAGCAAACTGAGGCAGGTTTGTGTCTTTACCTCAGGCTGAAGTTTCCTCTGGGCTAATCCTGGATCAGCACTGCAGGAAATTAGAGCAGAATAGTCTCCAAGTACTTTTGAACTGATTTGATTTATTTTGCACATGTTAAAAGGGACGATAATACAGTTATACATTTGTGAAAAACTGTACAAGACGAGACATGCAGGGAAACTCAGAAAACCCTCGAGGGGTTCGACTAGAGAGGTTCCCCACAGTATAATCGATCAGAACATTCCAAAGAGAGAGAAAAAAGTACAAAAAAAACAGCTTTAATATGGAAAATGATTGTGTAAAAAAAAAAAAAAGGATAACAGGGAACAAAATTTGAATATTGATGTAGAATATTTTTAACTGATTTATAAATGAAAAATGAAAAAGTTTGACCAGATGTGGAGGGAATGACTGTCATATCTTGGAACCTCTCTGTATGATACTAAGTTGGAATAAAGTGGTTTGAAATTGGGGACTGCGAAGCCGGGGTGCTGGTCATGTGGGATAATAGTGAAATAGATTTTTGTGAGTAAAGAAACTGTGAAAAATAGAGGAGAGTCTTTGTTTAAAGAACCATGTACAAGCTGAGCAACCTAGAGATCATTAATGTGATAAATATTCTGTGTGCCAAATTTGCCAAACACAGGTAAGATGTGACTTGTTGGAGCTGTGGAGGCAACGATCCTCGCCACGCGTTTTTGCAACTAAAGAATCATTTGCAGTTTCGTTTGGTGTGTGCTATCCAACGCAAAGCTGCAATAACTAACAAAAGGATAAATCATAGAACAATCAAAGCTGAGGGAGACGTTTGTGTTTAGGAGGCGACAAATTCTTCCAATATTTTTTGTGATTTTGCATGTAATAAGTGAAATATGAGATTTCCTACATAGGTTTTCATCTATAAATACATTAAGGAAGCAGGTTAATTTTACATTAAATTACATTTCATTTATGAATGCGAGAAATAAAGTTTCAACGGTAAAACGCAACCACATTAGCTCTGCGTTTAGAGGGAAAGTTTGAAGGATTAAATGTAAAGATCTGTATTTTATCTTTAGAATAATAGGAAAGTTGATCATATGGGACATTTTGAAACAAATGCTGCTGTGACGCATCATGAATAGAATCCTTTAGTGGCTCACTGGACTTCATTTCCGGCAAGAGTCTGATAAATCTTTGAAAGAACTCATCGTTTGAGCAGCAGACAACGTTCTCGCGCTCCTATCAGCCCGGTCCATCACATTAACACACTTACTCTTCCTCCGATTTGCCAAAAGCTGGGTAAAGACGCCCTAAACAGAGTGAACAATGAATGCAGAGCGAGGTATTGATAAAAGGCTCTACTTGAATTAAATATTAATCCCATCCGCTAAGACGGGGATTACTGTAGTACATGTATCAGTTAAGCACCTCATACTGAGAGAGAGAGAGATGGAGAGAGCGGAAGATGCTCCAAAATATGTGAAAGAGACATGAGGTGTGATGGGAGAACTGCATTATAAAGTGTTTTGTCCTTTGCAAGTCAGCGTGCATTAGCAGCATTAGGGATGAATGGGTTGTAGTGATGCGAGCGTGCACCTTTTTAAAGCAGCAGAGCCGCAGGAGAGTAAAGAGGACCTGAAGTCATTTGCCCAGCTGCTGTTACAGCCCCACTTTCAGAGCCTGTAATGGCACTTTAGAGTACCATCACTGACACACACACACACAAGGCACACAATCAGGATGTTGTTACTTGGCAACATCATTTCAAGGTAAATAGGTGCTATAAAAAGGTGTTATGTAAAGAAACGGTGGGTGTCTCCGTCGGGCGCTGCAGCTTTGCGGCGAGGAAGACTCATTCTTCTGTGGTGAAAGCGCCGCTATTTGACTGGAGGTGAACGTTTTTCCTCGAGGCTGATGGAGTCGTGTATTACAGGAAAACACATCTGCTAGCTTTGCAAGGATACGGGCTGCAAGTGAAGTGCCAAGCCGCTCAGAAATTACACTCTAGGTGAAAGAATTGCATTAGAGGAAGGTTATGTGGAAGACTTTGATGTATTCACAAAATGCTACGCATACGTCTTTACAGAAGGGATCATAAATCATCTGCTAGAGCATAAACAGTGGATAATTTGTATGAGGGACTGTGTGAAAATTTCTATTACGGCAGGGAAGTGGGTTGTAACCACACAGACAAACACACATATTATATTAATCCTAGTTATAAATAAAACTGAAGTTAACTGAACCAAAGGCAAAACTGACACAAACAAACCACCTCTGCGAACTAAATAAAACAAGTTGTTTAAAAAATAAATAATTGAGTGCAATTTTTATTCATTTTAGACAAATAAGGAATTTTCTTGAAAGCTGCTTTTGTTTTAAACCCATCTGTGTCGAATTGTCAAAACAGCTGTAGAAATGTGTCAAATTAACACATGTTCTCTATAAATTAATCAAAGTATGCTAGTTCTCTCCAGGCAAATATAAAAGAAAGTATGTAGAATTCAACTGAATCATTAATTGTTAGAATAAAGCATATTAAGTTTATTTGCAATTGAAAAATCTGCTGTGGAAACAAAACTGCGTCTTCACTTACAGTTAATGTAACAGCGTTTGCGTATTAGAGGATTTTCCCCACAAAAAAAAAAGAGTTTAAAACAGGAACTGACAAGGTTTTATTAGGCGGGAAGAACTTCAGTGGCCAGAATAGATTTTTGCACTTTACGTTTCTGCAAACATCAGGGAAATGTCGAAACTTTGTTTCTTTAGATTGAAGCAGTGCAAATTTGCAAAAGCTGCAAACTGCAGCAAAAATGTTACGTTATCATAAAGCTACGGATGCATCATAAATGGAATGCACTGATGCCTCCGTCAAGAGTCTAACAGTTGATAAGTTATTGAAGGGGCGGAGCCAAAGTTTAGGGGCAGGGCAGGCCATGCCTTATGAAAGTGCGTGTTTTTCTAAATAAAATAATCCATGTTACATGAATTTGTTTGGAAGTTACTAGCATTTTTGTTAGAGGCCCCTCCCACTGCCTCGCCCCCTTTTTTGCCAGTTGGGCCGAACCGTTACTCAGCTGTCCTTTGGCTCATGGCCAAATTGTTGCAAGTCTGTGAATCCATTTAGAAACACTTTTTAAATTTTTTTAATTCAGCGGGGTTCCACAGAGAGCGGGCTCTCTTTTTCATGAACGCGCTGATCACAGTCACACCTGGAGGCTGCTCAGTACAGCGGCAGTCGAACTGCAGCCACTGTTCGGGGCCTTGCTCAAGGGCCCTCATTGGTGGGGATCCCTTCACTTTCACCACCCAGATCACTCCTACTGGTCGGGGATTTGAACTGTTGACCGTCCGGTCACGAGCTCCCTTCTTTATCCATTAGGCCATCACTGCCATTTCTTTTTGAAATAGGCCACTCCCATTGGCTGCCAAAGGGTGGGGAATTTTTGTGGACCAGCAGAGCGACCTGTAGAGCTGCAGGTCGCAGCTCATTAAAACACATACAGACACACACTGTGTAAATGTGTGAATGTGTTGTTCTGCCCCTGCTGTAGTGCTCTTCTCTCAGAGGAGGACTAAAACACAAACTGTACATACTGCCGGGACTTTAAGTGTTATTGATGAAAGCATGCACTTGTTTATTCATACGTATGCAGCCAAATGTTACAAACTATATTATAATTAAAAGAATTATGAACAAGCTGCAGAGAATCGCATTCAGCCAACCTCTAACACCATCTGCGCAAGCGGATTGAGCCATAATTGTAAAGTGTAAATAAGCAGAAACTCTGTCCATGAAATTGGCCCCTGTGCAGCACAAACTCCAAACATGGAGTAATTAAACGTGTAATTATGCTGTCTATGGCTCTATCGACACAGGCTATATAAAATCTCTTTTAAATAACTGTCAGCGTGAGCTACAAGCAGCTGCTAATTAGCAAGAAATGTGAAAACGGAGAGCATTAATCACACGTACACGCCTCTGTGTGTCTGCAGATGAGTGTGTGGGCGTGTGAATCAGTGTTCAATGAGAGGGGGATGCAGCAAACAGCATGCATGTACTGTCAGCGTCCAGCAGAGGGCGGAAAACACAAGGTTATTCTGTGGCAGGTGCTGTATTTTTTTTGCTCAGCACTGAATGTCACTTTGCCTTTCAAATAACATTCATTCTGCATTTTTTGTGTAATGATTACAATTGTTCTAATGTCAAAAATGTGCTTTAAATTTGTCAGAAAACCAAATCTTCTTCTGAAAATCACAATTTTGCCTGTTGTTTCTTTTCTGAGCTTTATTTTCTTGGCTCATGCTGTTTATGTTGACACTCCCGATGTGTAAATGTGCCTAAATACCCCTGATTAACACCCTCGGTGTCGTGCAGTGCCACAAAAGCAGGATAAAACAGACTTGCTAACCTTTTTTGGAGATTTATGGCGACATTTGAAAGAAAGATACTCTTGTGTCTACACGCACCCGCTCCCTGGCAGCCACTGCTCACTCTGTTCTGATCATAACGAGCCCAGGGAAAAGAAGTGCTCCCATCGTGTGAGGAGGGGGTGGCGGGGCAAATGGAACCACAGGCTGATAATATCTGAACAAAGGAAATGGGAATGTGCACTCCAAAATCTGGCCCTGTGACGAGTGATCGCGCAAAGTCTGATAATGCCATCCGTCACAATAATTCATGCAACATGGGGCTTTATTTTGGGGGAAAAAATCTGCAACGAGATCCTGATCAATTAAGAGAAAAAGTGCAGCGGGAAGATTTAAATTATTCCGCTGCATCTGGCTCAGCTGAATATGAGACTGAATGACTTTTTTTAAGATGGTCATTTCTGTCAGTGCGAGAAGTTCGTTTAATGACTTTGCACCAGTGGATGAAACTAAGGAAACTGTGCTAATTAAGTTGAGTGTCAGAAAACTTCAGATAGACTTAAATATTTGGAAAAAAATGAAGCTGTCTGAATCATAAATCAAGTGTTTTTATACCCAAACTGCTGTGATTTTAAATATCCAAACTACAGACCGTGTTTGCATACATTTGTCTTAAGCTACTGCAGGTTAGGAAGGCATATTTCACAAACTCTGGCATTTCAAATTGCTTTACGAAGTAATAAAAAAAACTGCAAAGTGGAAAGATTTACAACGCAGGAGTGCAGACAACAGATTCAAAAGATAAAAGACTCACCAAGCGGACTGAGCAGTTTAAATCAAACGAACAGAAAGATTAAAGAACACAAGGGCTTTGATTTTTAGATGAACATTGTAAGTGAACGCACGCTGTGTGTTTTCCTTGAATTTTCTCATCTTCAGCCTTCCTGATTCTACTCTTGATCTAACATTTGCATCACATCTCGCAGCCTAGGGCGGACGAGCAGCATATATCCTCCGTCTGGTCGGAACCCTCACCATGTCCAGATGGATGAGAGTCATCCAGAGGAAACCTCTGCCCTCCCACATATGTCCGCTGAGCTTTACTCTGACGAGACGAAGAGAAATTTGGACGTTGTGCTTGTCAGTTCTGTTGGGACTCTGCACAGAAACAGTTAAAGGGAAGATCCACCACCTTTCATGTGGATGTCTAGTCAATCTTGATGGTAATTGTATTCAGCTGAGGCAGTAAATTCCTCGGTTTGTGCTATATTGACAGAGAAAGCTGAGTTTTCTGAGTTGCACTGCTCATACAGCCATTCCTGCAGTGCATTGTGGAAAGAGACAATTAGACTTTTTTGGGTGAAATAAATCACATTATCACAGAGTCGATGATAATAATACATCATACTAATGTAACGCTTTTCAGGACACTCAAAGATGCTTAACAGAGGGTAAAAAAAGCAAACAGAGCAGAAAAGGCATGAGGAGATGTGTCAGTGATTGAAAGCAGTGCTGAACAGGTGATTTTCTCTGAATATGGAGAGTGAGGAGGAGTCTCAGGTGACTTTTGGGAGTGGGCTCCAGAGGGTGGGAGCTACGATGGAAAAAGCCCTGCAGGTTCTGTGCTTGGTCCGGGTGGAGGGGGACAGGAGGTCAGCATCAGCAGAGTGGAGGGTGGGAGTGTGTCGATGGAGGGGCTCAGACAGGTAACGTGGGGACAGGTGATGGAGGGCTTTGTAGGCCATGAGAGGGAGTTTGAAATGGATGGGGTGACGTGGTCATGGGGCCGAGAGTGGGTGAGCAGGCGAGCAGCAGAGCTCTGGATGTAGATACAAGAAGTTTTTAGCCGGAGCTAACTGCTAACGCTACACCAGCTCCATCCTTTACACCCAAGGATAAAGCGTGTGTGATTGTGATTGAGATTCTGACCCACCATGCATCATGAAAAGAGACAATCAGACGCTTGAAATGACGTCACATTATTACCAAGTAACATTAGACGCAG
>JAPXVT010000018.1:15474550-15488555 GCA_029823135.1 Acanthurus reversus
ACAGTCAGTCAAAAATGCTTATTTTGAAAGCAAGACTATCGCCAAATGTTTAGTGGTATCCTCTTATGATGTGACAC
Organism: Acanthurus reversus; assembly: GCA_029823135.1. NCBI lineage: Eukaryota > Metazoa > Chordata > Actinopteri > Acanthuriformes > Acanthuridae > Acanthurus > Acanthurus reversus. The sequence goes on from JAPXVT010000018.1 coordinate 15,474,628, forward strand.
TAAAACACAAAGTTGAACAGTGGCTAATGAGCCAGAAACGGCTGTTTGTTTGTTTCCTGAAGGAAAATTAGCTTTTTCCAGATTAAAAGCTGTTGTTAAACTTCGTGTTTTAGTGTCAGTACATGAGAGGCCACCACTAAACATTCGGTGACGGCATCGTCTTTTAAAACGACATTTTTCAACAGATTAAGAATTTTTGATCACGCATTGTAACAGTGTAATCTAACAATGAAGCTCTAAGATGCAACGGACAGATAAGACTTTGGCTGCACAGGTAATTCTTTAGGGTCGCATTTATGCTGCCTAGTCTTGATGGCCAACTCTGATTTGTTACCTGTTTACTTTTCTTTTGATCACCTGCTTACATCTACTTTTAAAAGTGACTCAAATTTGATATCTGCATTTACATTTGGTAAAAATTTGAGCAGCTCTTCATCTAACAGCTCCTTCTTGTTGCATAAGTTTCACAGACGTTATGAAACTACTCTCATATAAATGTAAAAATGATCTACTATCAACAAATGCTGTTTTGCTCAGCAAAGTTGTATTAGCAGTAACTTAACACTGTGCTCTACAAACGGTGATTAGGCTACCGGTGGTGTACCAAGTCGGTGGGAAAATTTCGTCACCGCCGTAACCTTGGGCGCTGACTATCGAAGGCTTAAAACTGCGCTCTCACAACTGAAACCTTCTTGTAAGCAGAATTGTTTCTGTACAAACCCTGAGTTTTACCTGCACCATCTCTTCACCCTCAAGGCTTTAAAGACAGATAAGTTATGTTTAGTTAATGTCACCTTTCGTAACTATGGTTACCTGTCTTCTAAGCCCTCGTCGTCCGATACACTTTCACCGTTTTATGTTTTTGGCATAAAATGCTAAACTGTCACATTTTCAATGCCATTGGACTCACATTGTCACGGAATATCTGATCTGTCCGCTTAGATCACAATCAAAATGAGACATATCAGATTCATATTGGATATATTTCCACATAAGACTGACGCCTGAATTGGATCCAAGAATATCAGATTACATGTGCTTTTTTACTGCTTACAATTGCATAGTATAAATCCAATCTTAGTGGTATTAGAAAAATTAAGCATTTTGACTTGGTCAATGCTGCTTTGTTAAACAACACTACAAGATCAACAAACTAACGAGATGAAAACAGACCAAAGAAAGTACCTGGAAAACACACAAACCTGCAGTGCATTGCACCCACTCAGAAGCACCACTGAGCAAACATATTGACAAAAGACCATTTGTTTGCAGCGTTGAGCAGAACCCACCTGAGGCCATACAGAACGGTTCCATCTGGATGCAGCCGGATCATTCGGTTTTTGACCGTGACTCCGTGGACGAATGACTTCTTGTCGTTGAGGAAGTAGGTGTCGGGAACCCAGAGCTGGTCGGCGACCCTGTTGTCCAGGGTCAAGTTGAGGGGGATCCCAATGTAAGCTAGACGTTTGTCCCTCCAGTACTGCTGGAAGTACATGGTCAATGTGTAGTCCTGTGACACAAACAGAGGAAAAAGGACCAAGTCACATTTAGTGCCACATCATTTATTCTAATTATTTCATCTTTATACATGACACAGCACCTTGCATGCTGGACAAAGTGTGAGCCGACTGGTTCGCGCGCTTAGAAGTGCTTTTGCCCTTCCTTCTGGAATAAAGTAACCCATACAGTTATGTGCCATTGTACAACGAGCAGGTGGGCGGGCTGACTCATGTAGCTGCAGCCTTGGTGGAGTAGTTCAAAGAAAATTTCACCTAATGCATCAACAGTAGTGTGTTCCCAGTGGAGACACAGTGATTCACAAAGCTTCAAGTTAAACTGTCATTGAGCCAAAGAGGTTTTTAGACATTTGTTGCCTTTCAGTTAATTCGTATCAGATGACTTGAGATTTTTTTTTTCTTTCATAATAACTGAATTATTGCCAACTCTACTCCAATACGCATTTTTATATGCTCAGCTGCTGTGATTTTCTCTCCATAGGGGACTCAAATGAAAACTCAGGCTTTAAGTAACAATTTAATGTACTATCCTCTGGGGTCATACCTGATTTCTTGGCTAATAGGCATTTTCCCATTACTCAAATGCAATCAAAAACAAAACGGCTAACTCTCCAAGGCTCAAGTCTAGTATATAAAAGCTTTGAAGTTTTTATTGCCACTTCCTTTAAAGGCAATCTTAGCTCTTAGCTGGTCAGGCTGTTTGTTAAAATTGGACTGTGTATCTTTTGACAGAATTGCACATTTCAAAGCTTCCTTTGAGGTATTAAAATGAATCTCTGTCATCATTTTGTTTGACATTTTTCACTCGTGCTAATGTTACATATTTTTAGCATTTCCCATAATCCATAAAAGACACTTTAAAGACTAATAGCCTCAGTGGTTGTGGTTCGTTAAACACATAGGTGCGCTTGTTGATGTCCTGCGGAAGATTTGTTGCATGATTACTGCTGACCACCGGTGACCCTTAGTGATTATCATCATTTTTAATTTAAATTACTTTTTCTTTCTGTTTCAGTTCCTGATTTATTGTGTTAACCTAATGTTCTGAGTCTTAGGTAGCCTCATTATTAACGTTAATGATTCAGCATTGAATGATTTTTAGGCAGACCAGCAGCGTGGCTTTAGGGCTGGCAATTTTATTTTGCAGGCCTGGAACACAAATGACATTTCCATCAACCTCAGCTATGCTTTGTGTTTAGCCCCGATTAGCAAATGTTAGCATGCTAAAAGGCTACAAGAAGGCAAACCTGGCATATATGAGCTGCTAGCGTGGCTAAAGACTCTTTGGATGAAATAACTGCATTAAGTTTAAAGTCTATACATTTAGAAACAGCTTAAATAAGTCATATTGGTGGCTAAAATTATGTCTTAAGTTACCCCAAAATACTCACATTTTTAATAGAAAATGAGACAAAAAAAACGAAAACATAACTGTTAAAAATTAAGACTCAAAATATATGATTATGTCACTTCACAGTAGGGGTGTAACGATACATAGAAGTCACTGTTCATTTTACTCCTTGGTTTAGACATTGTAGTACTTAACAGTCAATATTTTAATCAGTATTCATGTTAGTTTATAAATCCTCCAATAAATTTTTGTCTTATAAGTCACTACAAACGACTGAGGTGCTGGTTCAAACTCCATTTTACAAATTGGGCTTCCCAGCTGACTTTATTACTGTTTTTTCTTTTAAATCACTCTAGTGTTAGCAAACATGAAAGAGTTCATTTAAGATTCTGCATCTCTGTGTTACAAACCCTTGCCATCTGGCGCCTAAGCCCAGCATTAAGTATTGGCAGGCAGCACTGAAAGTCCAGACATGAGGATGAGATTTGTGCTGTAGAATCAAACATTTTGAGGTTGTGCAAGTTTTACAAAATGGGACACTAAGCTAGTAAATGTTTTGTTTCGTCTTAAATCAAGTTGTATTTGACTAAAGCAGAAGCAGCAGTTGAGATAGATGGAGCCATTCCCTCCATCTTTCCACACATAATCCACTTACCCGAGCTAACAGTCCCTCTCTCTCTCTCTCTCCCTCTCCCTCTCTCTTTTTTTCTCTCTCTCTCTCTCTCTCTCTCTCGGGGCAATGCCATGATCTCCCCTCTGCCCGCTGTGGCACTGAAATGAAACCAACACGCACCAAGCTGGCACTGGCAAAGGCACACGTCTGTTGGTGTTGCAGCATTTCAAGTTTATACCAAACACAAGCGGAAAATAAAGATTAAAAAACAGCCACTACAACGAGCATGGCTTCCTAAAAACAACGTCCACGCGTTGCGTAACTGAAATAGTTATTTCTTTTGTTTGCACGCCCTTCAAGCACTCATCTCAGCACTGTAGACCCCTGAGGTTTTGCATTTTCATGAGATAACTAAAGAAAAGAGTGAAATGTTCCAAACACTTGACTTGGCGCGTTAATTATTCATTCCTTTATTGCCGCTAATACTTCATACTCCATGAATTTGTCTTCCAGGTTTGGTTCGCACACAGAGATGTGAACAGGGGAGATCTTAGTCAGCACAGGATCCAGATTGGTCACACAGCATGAGAAGGAAAGCGCACAAGCACTGAGCCATAAGTGTACAGTATAGTGGTGGAACCATGGCTCCAAAGGATGAAGCCATTGTGGGAAGAAATAAAGAAATATTTTTAAAAATCGGGTGTTAGGACAGCAGTTACCTATGGTGGAATCTACAATCTTTATTTGCCCTTTCTGTAAAGATGTTCTGGCACCTTATTCCTTCCCAAACCATTATATATGTGCTTGTGTTTCATGGAAATTGGCTGCTTGTGCTGTTAAAAAAATCTGCAAGGTTGCGTACAGGTGTATACGGCATTGCAGAGAAGCAGCAGAGTCCCTTCTCTCATTAATAAATCATATGATATTGGATCATTGCAAAAACTTATGTACTCGCCAATACCAGAGGCATTATCGGTTCAGGAATAGGCACTGGAACACACCGGGAGCGTTTCTTTCGTACGATTAATTTGCATGTCAATAATATTTTTCGAACTGCTGGTTAGGCATGAGGATTTTCACACAAAACCTGAATATTACGCTGCAAAAAAGCAATCCCTTTATTTTTCTCACTGAGGTCAATTCTTCTGAGCTTTGGCACTGCAAACAAGGCATCGACCAATCATGATGGTTGTGCAGAACGAACATCAAGTCCATTTTTTGCAACTGCAGAGCGGAAGTTGGGGCCAGCGCCATGTTTGTTTTGAGAGGAATTTCAGACTCTTGTGGAACAAAAATCCCTCATTATTAAAAAACTATGCCATATTAAATTAATGTTCCAACAAGATGGATAACAACCTTGTCAACCTGGCAGGTACTGTTTTTTTTGTGATTATTGCGAGTCTATGCAAAAATTTGAAATCAGCTCTATAATTTCCTCTGTCTATAAAGCTTTCCAAAATGTGGTAAAAAAAAAAGACCCTGATGATGTCATAAGAGTGATATGTTAAAAAAATAATAATAATAAAGAGCTTATTTTTTATTTGATATTATGCTTAAATCATGCATACTTTTACTTTCTTACATTTTTTCAATGAAATTATCATGTAATTGCCTTGAAATACTGGTTGCTATCCGGCGCTGTAGGCAAAAAATAATGAAGCTGCTGTGTAAACTGCACTTACTAGGTTCTTGAAAGTGACTCAATGCATACAGAGTGTGAGAGAGTCGGGTCAACAGGGGCCCAGAAGCTCTTTCTGTAGCTGCAGGGGCCCCCGGCAGCTAAATCCAGCTACAAGATGAAAGAGAACACCTTCTTTATTTATTTATTTATCTGAATCCATAGGATATACAGCTCCGGGGGGGGGGGGTTCATTGCTGCTCAGCCTTATAAGTAATTAAAGAACGTATAAATTTATTGGCCAAATGATAAATACACCTTCTTCCTCCGTGGGTTCATCTTCTCCATTTGAATAACTCGCCCACACCTGGAAGCTTGGAGTCCCCGAGACTCTGTTCTTTTAATAGACAGGGCGATAAATCCTTGTCAGTTTCTAGGATTTGGTGACAAAAAGGGCAATAAGTGTTATCAGTCAAAGTCCCATTAAAGCGGTCAATGTGGATTGATCACAGCATGTGGCGAAAATTAAATTTGCTGTAAGGATGAGTACTGTAGACTCGGATTCCCCCGCACCTCCATTACCACTGTAACTTTACTCTCCATCAATCCCTACGAATGACTAATGTCTTTTACGCTGCCTTATTTTGACCGCGATCGCATCAATCCTCCCCTCTCCCCCTTCCTCCTCCCTCGCCTCCCCTTGAGCGGTATCATGCTTGAGGTATGTATTTCCATCTCCCGCCAGAGTGCCGGCAGGTGGGCAGCCTGGCGAGTGGCTACAGTGCACACGCTCCTCGTAAGACATAAATGATTTAAATTAACCATGTAGCCTGTACAAACACACGGCCAAGGAATCCTCATCAATCTTTCATGGACACAATCAAATTGAATTTCAGATGAGGACGGGCGCAGCTTTGCATCACCTGCCCCAGAACTTTCCATTTACAGAGGTGGGCTCCGATTTTCTGTGAACTAGGCTCTATGAATTATTGACAACTCTCCCATTTCCAATAACACGCGAATTCCCGGGGCACACAGCTTTACCACTGCTGTTGAGTTATTAGCATGTGTTTTTGGCAGAGATAATGACAGTGACCAGTGGAAATGATTCCCAACAAAGCCTCAATTATTCAATTAACTCGGACTGGATAATCACTTTCACTCAGGGTGTGTGAGAATTCAGATAAGCAGAGTTTTGGCTGTGAGCTGACCCATATTCAATTTAATCTCTCTCTGTAGCATAATGTAAAATAAATGGCCACGGCTCTGCAACTTCTCTCCAGCTAAACACCGCATTCGGCAGGAGAGAAAAACCCACAACATGGTATGTAATCACCATGTACTCCATATGAACCCCCGTTCAAGTCGAGCTATTTGAGTCACTTCAATGTAATTTTCGGAGCGCTCCCTCGGGATGGCCCTGAGGCGGTATATCACCGCAGTGCGGGGGAATCCCTGTCCCCCTCCTCCTGCTGCTATGGAATGGTAAAAATAGCACTGTCCCTTATTGAGAGCAAACACTGGGAGGTGATTGAATTGGGCTTTTTCCTCTAAATGATGGTGCTGGCCCTCAATATATAGGATAATTTCCTCACTGTCTAATACTTCATGATGAATTGCCTCATAACAAGGAAAGGGGGACAGACGGAGAGGGAACAAACACCGTAAATGCACAAATAAAACATTTTTTCTCTTACGTGCACTGCAGTATCACAGTGGCTCTGTTCATGTAACGGTGCATAAGCTTGTTTTTTACATTAAATAGGAGGTGAACATCGTACATTTATGAATGAAAACTTGTCTTTTATTAAATTGTTACATTCTTTAATGTATTATCTGAGCCATTCGAACAATTTTCAGCTCAATTGTTACATTTTGGGTTCGGTCAAATGCAGAATATGAGTGTAGGATATATGTATTTTTTTTAATTGAATGGACCCCAAAGTGTGTAATATGCTTTAATAGCAGATAAAATTACTGAAGGGAAAGCTTGAAGGGCAAAAAACATTTTTGTGTTGAAGGTAGATATTCAGCCTCAACAGAAAAAGAACGCTAGATGGTTGAGTGTTGCCCGGTTCAAGCAGTGACACAGAAAAAACACAGATGAACTCCTGTTTGTTGGTTCAAATGTACAGAATATATATTTTTTATAAAAATTAAACAAAGACATGGTTTTGTTTGATGACATGCATTAGCAAGCGACATGAGAGTTTCTGTCCAAAGGTCACTCAGTTGGGTGGTTGTTGGTCACAGTCGGTTGGTTGGTCCACAAAAAATTTCCCACCTTGTGTCCCTCAATTTCGGCTAAAAGGGGGCGTGGCAGTGGGAGTGGCCTATTACAAAAAGGCACATTACTTCCAAATGCATTTACAGACATGCACAAGATTTAAAGGGAAGGTCGGTCTTGAGCCAAAGGACAACTGATTAACTATTCGGGCCAACTGGCAAAAGGGGGCGTGGCTTGTTTTTTTTAAAAAAAGGCATAACTTCTTCATAACAAATTCATGTAACAAGGCCAAAGTTTGTAGAGAAACATACAGAGTAAATCTTCATGGCTTGCCCCGCCCCCAAAGTTTAGCCCCGCTCTCCTATAGCTCATCAACTGTTTGTCAGACTCTTGTTGGAGGCATCACTGCGAATTCAAGCGTGCTGATCTTATTGATTTTTATTTTGACATGACTGGGAACGAACACAGTTCAGTAGCAGTTAGGAAGGTTAAACATGAGGTGAACTCCCTTTATTTGGCCTTATAATTTAACATCACTGACAGATCAACTTCCTGTATAAATGACTTTAGCATTTTCCTTAACAATAAATGAAGCCATTCCTGTTGTGATTCAGTCCGTATACTCTGTTGCACATCGTCCTTGTCTCAGAGATTAGAAAAACATGACAGTGTTTTGCTTTGGAAATGTGTGTTTTTGTGCTTTTTTATTCTGTTAATCCATTTACAATCCTGGGATTTATCTTATTATTGTAAGTTGGCAGGTTCACAGTTAGCGTCCCTACCCAATGATTAGCCATGCTTTAAACCTTTGCTCTGTAATTTACCGACTGAATGTACTTACTACTGGATAAATGGCTCAATCATTATTATCTGATAACTTTCCACTAATGGCTTCATGAAAAATAGAATGTTTTGAAAGCTTGATTTAAAGCCCGAGTCCTCCTTTCTCTCCTCCTTAAACCTCATATATCTGCTGTGTTCTTTCCAGTAAGTCATATCAAACCGTTGACTGATGACCTTCTATAACCCCCATCATAAATCCAGTTCATAGTTTACCTGCCCCTTTTTATCCACTACAACGTAACAGCTGCTTGCGTGGCACCGAGAAAGGAAATGAGGCCGGCGCCTGTCAATTTTAGATTCCCCAGACCAATAAAAGCAGTGTCTAAAGGTGCATGTCACTCAGAGGCTATTATCATGAAGGGGCTGTAGAGTTAGAACCAGTAGAACAGCTAACCGGCTATCCCCCCCCCCCGTCGATTCATGCACCCTTACAGCGGGACGGCACTGCAAACCAGGAAGTGGCCGCTCTGCTTATTCTATATCTTGGTGTTCATCACTTCATCGTACAGCGCGCTCTCTCCTGAGGCCAATTACATTCCATCAGGCAGGAAGCCGGATGCCTGATAAAAGACATGGGGGTATATTAAGCCACACTCAGTGCACAGTGCACAGAGAAAAGATATGCTCTTTTTGCATAGCTGGAAGACCTATATAAGATAATTAGGGTGGCATAGTTTGTTCACTGGCAGCATCTGACTCCAAGAATTATTTTACGCAGGAGAATATACGGTTACCCTGACGACTGTGGCACACCCAGGGTCACAGAAGGTTGCGGATTTGAAGCTTAATTAGCCCGAACACCTTAAAAAGTCAACCTGACGTCATTCTGGAGGCCTGCATGCATTCAAAGAGGAGCTGCTTTATGGGCTCGTTGTGTCACTTGTGCATTTGTATGTTTTCTGAAAAAAAGAAAAAATCTAAAAAACCAAACAGGCAGCAGGAACATTTGGAGAAAGAGAGATCTTTTCACCTCTCCATAATGACAGATTTTTTTTTTTCTTCTTTCTGACGCCCACGCGCAGCCGTGGGTGTACCGATGACTAGCTCCTTCAGCCTGTTGCTGCAACTACATTCACCGTGCAAACTCTGACCGGTTCCCTTTGTGAGCAGCTCTGCCTTCATTGTGCTGCATCTGAATTTCCCCAAAAATGACTGTGACTTTCGCGAGGCACAGATAATGGGCCGGGATAAAGGCCGAGGTAGCCAGAATCGCACCTGTTTGTCCACTTTTGCAAGAAGAGGGTCATGATAATGGAAGCACACCCACGCAGACTGCCCTTATTTTGCATTTAAACTTTCTTCATAACAACATTTCAACAATGTGCTGTTGTGAATTCACAAGGTACTTTGATTTCCAGCTCTAAACCTCACATTAAACTAATTTTCTGACTCAAAAAACCTTTTGAAAACTCTCTTCTCTGAGTTAGACGGCAAAACAGCACTTACAAATGACGCTTCTTTTGTCGAAGTGATCCGTTCCTAAGTGTACAACTTGTTTCCAAGTGCACACTGCCTCAGCACAAACATAATGTATTTTCCCTTGCTCTGATCTTGTCCTAGTATGTGTTTCTCATCATTTGAGGCCCCCCGGCATGCTGCAAACAAACCTCAGAGGTAATTAGTGCGCCTTTCTCAGACGCTTTAGCATCTGCTAGTGCGGGAGCTCGTGCCCCGCGAAGGCGTCTGAGTCGTCAAGTTAGTCAACCTGCCCTGCCAGGTGGAGTCTTAGAGGAGCCAGATGCTTTATTTACTTGCTGTCTTGCGAGCTTGCTGAGTATTTTGATCAGCTTCCACCTCCTCTCTCTCTCTCTCTCTCTCTCTCTCTCTCTCACACTCTCTCTCTGCTGCTCTCCTTTCCCCGGATTTCTCACATCTTCGATCACTCGCTTTCTCGGCTCTTTTTCTCATTCGCTCAGTCACTCAATAAATCTTTAGATCTCGGTTCTCTACTCCCCTCCATGTCTCTGGTCTGTTGATCTGCTGATTGCCCGAGTGTTATTTCAATTCAATTCCCAGGGCTATTGGCACTGTGAAAGACCACCTTCAACTGTGGCCTGGGTTGATGAAAGGAGCTCCCACTATGCATCAAATAAAACTAGGGCGAAGGTTTGTGCAGTATTTCCACACAGGACGACAAACAGCAAACTCAGGTCTACTTTGGAATCAATCATCCATATAAAGATTAAGGGACTGTGCACAAATTATTAAAGTGGGGGCAGGGGCTTTGAAAAGATTTTTTTTTTTTTCCCAATATAATTTAAACCTAAAAATATTCCAAAGATTGTTACACAAAGTCTGTAGCTGTTGACGAGTAATACTGCATATGAAAAAAGACACAAAAACATTTGTGCCTCCAGAGGGAGCTACATGAAATCTGAAAAACTGCCTTAAGTGATGTCACTTGAGTCAATGTCAGATTTGGCTGAAGACGTCAAATATGATAATGAAACAAAACTGGGGGTGCGGAGTTGTGCAAAAGTGATCCTTCCAGACCTCAGTAGACCTCATCTGTGCTTTAGGCTATGCTAGCTGCAAATAGCATAACACACCCATATCTCCTACCAAACATTCAGAGGTAAAGATGCATTGTGGGTAATGGCCAAAGCTGTAACAAAAAGAGACAGAATGCATTGAATGAAAAAGATATCTTGGGTTCTGCTGCATTGATTTTGATTGTGTTTGTGATCTTCTGACAAGCAGTGCAGCACAGAATCAGCTGAGTTTTCTTTTGATCAAACAATAATTTACAGAAATTCAAAACACCTTAAATGATCTTTGAAATATAAAAGCATATTGCAGAGACCAAATTAAAGCTGAGGTTGGTAACTTGGAAGAAAAGAGCAAGCCAGAGCAATTTCAACAAAAAATTTGAACACAAACATCACAACCGCTCCCGTCTTGTTCCCTCGAGAGTATTTCTTTCCTGCAGCCCATCCATCAAAATAAAACTCATACTCGCTCGTGTGAGTTTGTCATACCAGCAGTAAATAAGAAGACAGACAATCTTTTGGTGGGATATGTTGGCAACAGAGGAATTTAAAGTGGAGGAGTCCTGGAGTGTCTGGAGTGTCGTTTTCACCATTGTTTCAAATTCCATGTAAATGTTGTTTAAACTCAGGAAGCAACAAACCCTCGACTAGGTTTACTCATTAGGCTTCAAATCAGTATCACGATTATTTCAAACTTTAACCTCGATTACGATTAATGAAAGATTATTTATTGCATACACATTTTTTATCCTGCTGAACTGCCGTTTTTTTTTCTAATGAAGCAAAATTACATTGAACACATTACGATGACGTTACCTTTGCTCAATTCTCGTTTTTACTGAACAGTACTTGAACACATCACAATGTAAATTAATACAACCCTCATCCCAAATGAAGGAAAGGAACAAAATCACTTCTCAAAAGCAGTTTATTGGGTCATTTGTTTTAATGCTCAAGTTGTGGTGAAAGGGAAGCTGACTTCAATCTCGCGAAATTCTTTAAATATTTCATCTGCTTGTGGTTGCGCTCTTCTGCAGCATCTCTTGCATGCTGTGGGGGGGAACTTGGGGGAAACATTAATTGTCACAAGCAAGATCAAGTTGGTTAGGGGTTTTTAATGTTGGTTTTCGGTTATTTTCGGTTAATTGCCCAGCCCTACCCTCAACCAATCAGAGGAATGGCCTTGATTGGTCGACGCTAGCAGGAGTGGAAGAATTTTCAGACCCCTCAAACACGGAGGGAGGATGCTAACTCTCAGACCACCTCTATTACTGACAGACGAAAGGATATTATGATATTTTTACAAAATTAAACAGCCAACCTCAGCTTTAATATAACATATTTAGCTTTATTTACTCTCTGTTATGATGTAAACCTTTTCTTTGTTTAATTATAGACTTCAGAATGATAATGCACAGTTGGAGTAAAGAAAAATTACAACATGGCTACAAGTTCTTCAGTAAGAAGAGAAACACAAAATCCTCCACACTTTTTCACTTGCCACCCCCCCATAATCATTCGTGTACAGTCCTGAATATACTGCTTTACACTCTCAACCTGTGTAAGCTACGCATTCGAAGATGTTTATGTTTGTTTCCAATCTATTATGAGAATTAACAAGTTTTCTTTCTAATCCTGACCTGCACATTCGGATGCATAAACACACGAGTCTGCCTGTGACAAACACTCTATTGACACACACTGATTTGCTCCCCCATCACCTCCACCTTAACCCCCACATTCAATGCCTAACCTTCACCCTTTGCACTGATTTATCTGCTACTTTGTTAACCTCTAACGTTCTTTGCCCCCAACACTGCACCTCACCCCTGAACACTTTCTTAACTCGACATTCAAGTGCTTCAATTTATATGTTTGTTTTATGCAACATTGAGAAGACTTTGGATCTCACAAACCCACGCCAAAGCTGCAAGACAAGGACTTTAACTCAAAAAGTGCACTTTGCATGCTTGCAGTGTTGTAGGCTACCACTCCGTTTCCCTCTGTGCATAGGAGAGAACATTACATTAAGCTTAACATTTGGCAGTATTGTTTTCCAAATCTGTGCTCCTTAGAACACGCTGAGTAGGATCCAGGCTGCATTTCAGCATGGCAAGCAGTATTTGTCTCAATAAACCCTCGAGTTTAGAACCTAGTTTCTCAGTTTGTGGGTCATTCCAGGAGGCAGGGGAGGCGGGTTTAGTCACTATAGTTTTATTGAAACGAATTGGATGGAGCCTAACAACTTGAAAATAGTGCTTTTCACAACAGTTGCGTTTATCGCTGCTGTGCTGCTCGATGGATAAAGCATGGCACTGTCAGAACAAAAGCACTCATTATCCATTTCCTGCTGGATAAATCCCCCGTGCTAAAACCGCAGACGGTCCCAGCATCGGATGAAAGGCATGCACCAAATGTCAAATGCTGGTGCAAAAAACAACAAACAGCTTTAGTCTTGTTTTGGCTTCAGTGCTGCATAACAGCCAGGAAATGCCCATCCAACAAGCACAGACGCACATGTGCAGCCCCCCTGTGCATTGGTAGCAGTGAGAGATGGACCTAATTAATTATCAGTTTAAGCGTGATCTCAGCTGTCTGATTCCCTGGTTGATCAGCTTCCTTTGTGCTCTGTGGAGAATAGAATTATTGGCTTTCTAGGTAATGTTTGCAGCTGATATGTTGGCAAACAAAGCTTACAGCAAGGAACATAAAGCCTCGGCTACAATAATAGGGTTTATTGTACCAAATGTTGTATTATTTTAAATATAAACACTGTAAAATTTGCTTTACTTTTCCACCTTTGTCACTGTATGAAAGCATTCCATGACAAGCTTATATTTGATGGGCTTTCTTAGAATATTAGACAAATGTGATTAATTGAATGTTAAAAGTTGGAGTATCCCTTCAAGTCAGGCAGGATTGAGTTTACCAAGGTTGTATTATAAATAGACGAGATTTTTTTTTTTCCGTTTTTTTTTTTTTAATTTTGTTATTTGCCTCTCTCCCGAGTTCCAGACAAGAAGATATTTTCCATTCTTTTGTCTGTGTGTGCAGTAACAAGGAAGAGACGGGCAGAGCTCGCCCATGGCTAATTAGCTTAGCTCAAACACTGGTAGCCAATGGGAAGTGCTAGCCCACCTCCACCTAAAGTCATCAGATAAACTTTCCAACAACTCTAAACGGTCCTGTGTGCTTGTTGTGACTTTATTTACCACGATATGTTATTTTTAGACTCACATTGGCACTTTGTGTAATTTTAGAATCAAATAT
>JAPXVT010000018.1:15675611-15687311 GCA_029823135.1 Acanthurus reversus
GTGAACTCTGCTTCTATGCCGACCCTGAAACTCTTCTTCAAACAGCGAGGGAGTGTACCAGCATACCTTTCTGCCACTAAGAGTGGTGCAAATGGTGGTGGAGAGCAAATGCACCATGTTGCTGCTCTGTAATGGAGGGAGCAGGAATAGCTAAGAGGCCTCCCTAGACTGTGTTTGTGTGTGATGTGTGTTTGAGACGACAGGAGTATAAATAAATACAAAGGATAGAACATATAGCTGTAACATGTTCTACATGTGTGGCTGTTAACCTGTCAGAATATGAGCGGGGAAGCATTTTTTTCTACTCACAGCATATGTGTTGATTCTTAAATCAGTCATATATACATATGCGTATTTATTTTGAGGATTTTAATGCAGTTGTCAGAGCTTTAAATATAGTTACAGGAGGGGTGAGCAAGGGTAGGAGAGCAGGTGTTAATTGCTTATTTTCTGGGGGTTGAGCTTCGGTGGGTGATTTTAGCCGAGCACCGCCTGTCCTTCTTGAATGCAACAAGCCTTAATTGCTCATTCTGTTGGCAGGAGGAAACATGCAAATCAAAATGCCATTTGGAAACCTTTGAAATATGGTGCTTTGACTGGGTGCACTCCATGTTTCTGTCATATGCTGCTTTGGTGCTTGGGGAGAAGTAAATGCCAATTAATTTAGTTTCCAGTGTACGTGTGCCTGCTTTGCTAAAGCTTGTTTTTGGTTCTTTTTGCAGGAGCGACCCAGAATATTTAAAAAGAACAACATCACTTTGCCTTCCATGTTGAGGTCTGATTTAAAAACGTTTGTTTATTCATTCAGAGGTAAAACACACTTGAGATAATCTTGTTAGGCTGTAAACACAACATTGACATGTATTGTAATCTCCTTATGGGAGTGCTTGTGCTATGTGTTAGCAAACAGCTGCCTATTTACTGAGTATACGTTAGTATACAGCAGCATTTGTTTGATTTTTTTTTTTTAGCCAGCAGATGAATGTTAATGCAATATTAACCCTCTTTACCTAAATTTTAGCTTTGTCAGCTTCTGAGGTAGATATCTGGGAGCTATTCGCTAACCTTCTGTGCTTGCTGAGCAGTGTGCACTCAGAGATTTCTCACTAAAATGCCCAACAGTAAAGTTACAGGTTGAAAAAAACAAAACAAGGAGCTACAAGTTACTAAAATGCTCTGTAAAGCTGAGGGAAACTGACGCATTCAAGCTTTATCACTGCAAGCGACTGCTTTCACATCACTTTATATCCAACATTTATTCAAAAGTAATAGAAAAATAGTAATGACAGCTTTAAAGTCTGTGTGAAACAGAAAAAACAATTCTGAGTTTGTCACCCCACAGAAAAATATGTTATTAACCATCCAGCCAAACAAGTGCAATAAAATTAGGTTTCAAAATCATGGAAAAGAAGCTGGAGGTGTGTCCGCTGCAGGCGCTAAAACCACGCCCACTTGTGGTGGGTGTCGATTGTCAATCAACTATTACCACTACATCTGTGCGGCACAGGCACGACAATTCTTATGTGTACGGACAGGACATCATATGTCTGGAAGGCATCGGCAAGCTTCAAGCCTCCACTTCTTTCTCACACACACACACACACACATTCATCATAAATGAAAAAATACGGTCTGCAATTTTGCTCCAACAAGAGTCTGCAGTCTACGAAAAAAACAGTTGATCAGTCATGGAAGGGGGTGGAGTCTGAGTGTGTTTATACAAAGTTTGTCCATGTTACATGAATCCGTTTAAAAGCTGTGCGCCTTTGTGTTGCAGGCCACTCCCATTGCCACGCCCCTTTTGCCAGTTGGCGTGAACACGAACACAAAAGCCAGATTTCAGCCTCCTGGAGTGAAAACTGTAGCCGCCACAGAGTGGGGAATTTTTGTGGTCCGACTTACCAACAGAGCGATCAACAGAGCTGCTGTGTGCGGCTAAAAATAAATATTTAGTGGTTATTTAGGTAATTAAAGCTTTTTGCAGTGAGTATCAGAATGATGGGTCTTTTCCTGGGAAGAACTGTAGCTTTTACATTTGCAGTTTGTTTGGAACAGCGACAGCTACCACTGAATACAAGTAAACAAACAAATGTTTGAATTATATTAGCAGGCATTTTAACACAAAAATATCACTCATTTACTGCTGTTACATTTAATTGCTCTGCTAGAGATGACGTTTATAACGCCTACAGAGGTAGCAGTTGTACAGCATTCCCTGTCCATGCTGTGGAGTCATGCACATGCACCCACAGGCTGAACTGCTGAGTAAATAACAACAAAATAAATGGACTGCCGAGCTGCTGCTGATGTGCTTACCCACTTTATGCTGGGATTGCATCATGAAAACATCAGCTGTTGCGTTTCATTCGCCCACCAGCTGATCTGTAGCCAGCGAACAAGACTGCAAAGACAGACAGCGTGTACGGCGTACATGCATGGACTCTCCTCTGCAGGAAAAATTCTCTTAATACTCGTGGTTGTGCAGAGAGCGCTAAAACTTCTATTTTCCTATTTTTCCCCGAAAGCAAGCATATCCATAAATAACACGTGTCAAAGTGTCCAAAATGAAAATGAGTGGATTAGAAAAGATGAAAAAAAGGGGGAAAAAACATCCTGGTTGACATTCAGGAAACAATTACTTTTGCACGGGAGCCAGGTTTTACTCAGAACGTGACCGGCTTATAAAACAAATCCCACTGTCCGCTTCCCCAAAGACTTTTAAAGGATATGGGCAGCTATTTGAATAATTCTATACTCTTTATGGGCAATGATGCTACAAAAGCACACAAATCCCACACATACCATACAATAAGTATAAAGGCATGCTGTCAAGTCCATTTGAAGAGAACTGAAAAGGTGCTGCTAAACACTCCAGAAACATAACAGATAATTGATAATAAGGCACAATGAACAGCGGGTGATTGTACTGTCGATAGTGGAACATCTGCCTAAACATATAGATAAAATGTTCAGAGGGAATAATGTCTGTAAAGCCATGAACTCATCAGCAGACCCTGCACCTGCACACAGGCGGGTTACTCTGTTGTCCTCTCTCCTCCTGCCTGAACAGAACAGACATGTTCTTTCAGTTCTGGTCAAAAATAGCATGAGGCCCATTACACTCCAGTCACCAGAGATCCAGAGAGTGGGATACAGTTTCTCAGCTCATTACAGAGCGACAGTCTGCCTTATTGGTGTCACCAAGCTACACCTTGGAGAGCTCACACCCCAAACAGCATCTTCCTCTTGTACTCTGCAAAGTATACAGTCATTTAAAGTTTATATTTATCCAGGGAGAGGCTTTGTTAGGACTTGCACACTTTTACACGGCAACAGAAGTCTCTCAAAGCTGGTGACTGAGGCGGGTTTATGTGCTCTGATCGAGGGCTTTTGATCGCAGTTGTTTGAGGTAAAGACAAAGGACTGAAAAGGACACAGTCTGAAATTTCATAACATGTTAGACCATTGGGTTATCAACCGAGAAAAGGTTTCACTTGTGCTGAGAAATAGCGGTGGAGTCATGATCAAAAGCATGAGATTGGCAGAAATATTAGAACTCAGCTGCAGAGCACACATTGAAGCTTGTGGCTAACAAGGGCATCAACAGTCGCAGAGCAGTGGGGAACATTTTCAGCAAGCTGAAGACATGTGCAACGCTCTTCATCCCCTGCTGGACAGCGTCTGAGGGCCATTCAAGAGGACTTTAGTTTCCCCCAGCATGGGATCATTCAAGCTGTTCCCACCCGCTGGAACTGCACTCTACACATGTTGCAGAGGCTGCAGGAGCAGAAGAATGCCTTAAATGTTTATGCAGGAGAACGTGGGAGGTTTATATGTAAAACCAAGAAACAACGGGGTATCATCTGGAGTTTGTTCAGGACACTGGGCCTTATCAGAAGGAGGAAGAGGCGTCTCTCCGCAGAGATGAAGAGGCTGCCTCAGGCAGTGACATACTACAAGAGGGATCAGAACACTTCAGAAGATGATACTGGAGAGCTCGGAGAAGAGATTTTCCAAGATTTAGGGGTTCATAAGTTTGACACTGGCAACACTGATGGATCCTTGAAATTGAAGAGCGCAGCAAGAGACACACTGATAAAGGCAAATTAATGGCTAGAAGATAAACAAGAGCTAATGCCAGATATGTCTCGCCCCCGATTTGTCAGTATCTGTTTCCCCCCTGGACCAACGTGATCACGTCAGAAGAACAGAAAACAACACCTACTGTGTAAAGTGGCAGCCTGTGAACGCCTGTGAAATGCTAATGCTAGCGCAAGTCAATGGATTTCTCAACGGCCATGACCACACTCTGATTAAAAACTCCACAGTGCACCCAAAGCAAAACTAACATATCAACAGTCTATGGAGGTGAATTTGAGTGTTCGTAGCATTACATGAGAAGTCAAATGGCTGAATGTCTTTATTTTTTGGCCCTGGTTATGGTAAAGATACACTTAGCAGCAACAGGAAGTAAACAAATTCAGCAGCTCCTGTGGTTTGTCATCATTACAAAGTTACACTGCCATCTACTGGCCTGGCATGCACACTACACAGATTTTATTTTAATGTAAAGACTTTCCCGTTTTTAGTTGAGTTGCTCTTGTTCAATCTGGCTGAATCTTCTCCTCGCTTGTCTAATTAGTGTGTTAGTAACAGCTGTGTTGCCGGGGTTGCATTTTTGTGAACCAACTAACTAAGAGAGCGAACTATAGAGCTGCTTGCTGGAGAAAAGCTACGTGAATTCACCCATCAATACCCAGCATCCATTCTTCCAAGGTTAAAGGTTAATACGCTGCACCTGCCCAACGTGATATGACTGGCTAAAAACATTAACATTTCTCACCTGACCTGCCCAATGCGATGCGACACACAGAAAGAGTAAATTCTTTGTCTTGCTAACCCACCTCCAGGGGGCGCGACAACAATCGTCACTGAGTTTAAACAAAAACAAGCCACCACTGTCAGCCAACAAACTGAATCAAAAATGTATCAGGATGAAAGAAGAAGAACCCTCTGGTCTTGGGGAAGAAGAAGACACTGAGGACATCTCCGACCTTCTGAAGACAGTTACTGACAGAAAGACTGTTCTGCCATGAAGTGGTGCAAAGAGAACAAAACCTCACGTAAAACATTTTTAACCACTTCTTATTAAATTTCTTGGTCTTGTTCCCAGCAAAAGAATATTCAGTGACATTGGAACCATTAATGAAAAGAAGAGGAACAAGGTCAACAGAGAACATGCAGAACAACTTTGTGTCTTTAACTGACAAACTGGGACAATATGTTTTTTGTCCCAGTTTGTCAGTTAAAGACACAAAGTTACAGTGACTTCACTAACTTTGGTTGTCTGAGGGACAAGGAAATGCTGTTATCTGCTGCTGAGTGTGCTGAAACTTTTTATGTTTTTTAATTTATTCAAGTTTTTCACTGTTTTTTTTTTTCCTTTGAACTTGGGGACATTTTTTATATAAAATAAAAATGCAGAGTGCCACTCTACTTAAGCAAAGACAATGCATATTTTCTTATTTAAATGTTTGCCTGTGTCGGAGGAAACAATACATTAGTGTTGAATAAATGTTCATTGGGACCAAAATCAGAGATAATGCTGGGTGCACTAGCATCGTTTATTTATTGGATTATTATTTATTCTTTTATTTATGTAAGTTTAAAATGCCATTCTCTTTAGATTCTGCTATCTGTTGATAAATGCTCTTTTAAAGTGCACTAAAACTTTTGTCAGTCCAATTTCTAGCAGCCATTTAGCGAGGGTACCGTGACAACGGAATTCCCAGAGCAGGCTGATGCCCTTTTTCCAGCTACTTCCCAGGGGAGTCCCAGGTACCTTCAGGCCAGCAGGGTGATCCACCAGCATCACTTGTATCAGCTTGTACAGAGCTCCTCCAAAGGGAGGTGCACATGATTCTTTCTCCTGAAGCACTAAAACAATCTCACTGACTCCACCACAGTCCGCTACAACATCCTGCAGCTGCTCTCTTTTATGACTTAGACCCCAAGACACTGCGACTGCTGCCACAGCTTTCAGAGAGCAAACCAGGACCTCGGACCTGGAGGTGTTGATCCACATCACATCACATCACATCCAGCCAACAAACTGCTCCAGTGCACACGAGTGATCACGTTTCGCTGTAGCCAGAAGGACAGAGTCTTCGGCAGAGTGCAGACACTATTGTGAGTGAACTGGACTCTCTCCAGACATGAGCTGCACCTTTAAACCCTTTGAATGTTGGAGAGAGAAAAGAAAAACATGAGGTAAAGGTGACTCTGCTGACCATCTTAAATATGTTTTGCCTTAGAGGCCAAATCTTGCTTAGAGAAGCTAAACGGCTTCAGCAGTGACCCCGGCAGTAAAGGATATGTTCAGGAAAACTGTCAAAACAAATCACAAAAACACATGCAGACAAATTCCTGTGATTCATTAAAGGCAGGATTGGCACTGTTATCCATTCACTATTTACATCGCGACAGCAATCAATAACTTATGAGCTCTGAAAAAGGACAAAAGAGATCCGACATCTGTAGCTGCTGTAATCCTGTAAAAACTCAGACTGGTTGCCAATTCAAAATATGGTTGAAGATTCTAAACTATATAAGGTCTTTAGAATTAATATGGACTCAATAGCAGTACACACATTCGATCTGTGGTTTAAGATATTGAAAATGAATAAGAATCAAAGAAAGGTATAAAAATTAAAATGGGTAGATTATGGTAGAAATTTTTAACCTGCAAAATATGACCAAGGATTCAAGCAATAGGCAGCAAGAGGAGTAACAGCTTGGTGTGTCTTGGTAAAAGAAGAGGAGCTGGAAAGTCCTGAAAATTTGAGAGGGAAATATAATTTGCGAACACATGAATTCTACAGATATCTTCAATTAACGGACTATTACAAAGAGGAAATCGGAGATTCTTCCAAGGAGCTGAATGATGTTATTCAACTCATAAGTAAGCATATCAGGAAAGAAATATAAGAATAATTTTATCATTCTATAAAGGGCTGAATACATATGACCAACATTCAACTAAATATATCAAGGGAAAATGGAAGAAAGAACTTCAGACGACTACCAATTCACAACTTTGGAGGGAAATCTTGTGGAATAATAGGATTTGTTTCTTTATTACACCAAAAATGAAAAGCAAACAGCTACATAGTCATCAAAAATGTTGGTGAGAGTGCGGGTCTTTTGATGTAGACCACTCTCAAATGCCATAAAAATAACTGGTTATGGGAAAGTGTATGTAAGGAGTTAAGGCAAATACATGGATATGAGGTCCCTAAAAGCTGTCTGGTGCTATACCTTTGTAAATTTTCTGAAGAAATTTTCCCTGTTAGAGATAAATATTTGATAAAAATACTGTTTGCAGCAAATAAGAAAGCTATTACGAGGAAATGGGGTAAGGAGACACCACCAACAAAGGACCAGTGGCTTACAACTGTGGAAGAAATCTTTCTGATGGAAACATTAACACACATATTTGAGATTACGAGGCTTACAATTGGAAAGCAAATGGGGTAAATGGACTCTTTACAGGACTCATAATGACAATACTGGACTGGAACAATAAACAATGGACACACCTGTCTTCAAGGCTGTTACAAAATGAAAGCATATCCGAAGCAGCATCAGTTTTGAACATTATGTTTATATATGGTTTTGTTTGTTGTTACAATGTTTTTACTAAAATAAAGATTGGTCACTGCCATGCCGTCCTTTTAAAAGGAACCAATCAAATGCCTCCCTGCCTCACTGTGTCACTCTACCCTTGGCATGCACAAGTGCTTCACTGATGCAGCTACTCCACATATATCGGAGGATGGAAGAGAAAGCTCAGGCAAAATGACCACTGCAAAGGTTACTTGTAGCCGCTTGCCTGCTAAACAGGGCAAGAAAGAAAAAACAGAAGCCAGGAAGCTGCAACGAGAAGGAGTTTACATAACATATGAGGAGAAACCAAAGTTAACACTACAGAAGACATACTACGCTTATTTTTAGGTCTTTGGTTTTGATTTTAGACTCCTACAGAGCACCTAGACACAACTGAGCGAACGGTAAAGTCTGTAGATCTTGTTACTCACGTTACTGTTACTCACGCCCCCTCTCCTCCTCCTATTTTCTGCATTCTCTCAAAACGGTCTGTGTCGGTTACTCCTCCTCCTTTTCCCCTCCGTGCGTGCCTCTGCACTCGGCTGTACTCACAACCCCTTTACTGACACAAAATAAACAGCTAACACATTGATAAAATGTTACTTGCAGCTTCTCACTCTTCAACACAACAAAACAGCAGTTAAGCAGTTAATCCAGCTCATGTGCTCAGTGAGGAAGTAAATAAACCCACATGGAATAAATCCACAAGAAACAGGAACGCTGCCTCTTTAGGAAAGTTTAACAAAATTAACTGTCCTTTATTCACCAGGAAAAACACTTTTCGAGCCATCTCAAACAAAGCGCTGACAGTAATCCGTGAAGCAGATAGCAGAGTGCAGCGGTGTCAGAGCAGAGCAGGGGAGGGGGCAGGCACAGCGCTGTGTGGACAGAGCTGACATGCCCATATCAGGAAGTCCAGCACGCATTAATGTCACAGGAAAAACACTGTAAAAAAAACACTGTAAAACACAGCCTGCAGGGCTCACTGGCAAATCCATGAACCTCATTATGTGATGCTTTGGCATTGATTAACACGAGCATCTGACATTGTAACAACATTTATAGATCGGAAAAGACACAAAAGTGTAATAGCTCTCCTTTAATAAGACCTAGTTGGCGGTATCACTTTTCAAGGCTGGTGACAACTAAGGGAGTTGACAGGTCTGAAAAGTGAAGCCATGGTTGTTGTCTTTCTGTCACCACGTTTGTTTATTCACATTTATAATGTTACTGTTTGGAGTTTCCATACCGCTGATAAAGCCACAGAGTAACATAGTTGAAAAGAGTTGAGAGCAACGTGCAGAGGTCCTCTCCCGGCTTTGTACAGACTTGTATTGATCCGGCGTCGCTTGTACATGTGTGTGTGGGCCGTGGCTTTTGAATGAGCTCTGAGGGGACGAGATGTTCCTATTTAAATCTTTCTAGCTTTCCAGAATGATCAACTCCGCCTTTAAATCCAAAAAAACTGTATCGATACAGATAAAAATAATGATTAACCTCCCTCTATTCTTACTGAAAAACACATGGAGGTCAATCGTTCACTGTTCTTCAAAAGTATAGTTAAACTTTGTGTTCCTTTAGTTAATTCATCCTCCAATGTATCCACACCTGCCAGCTCTTTGAGAAATATGGAAACAGAGATAACCCAGTGATAAATGAGTGCAGTCGCTATACACAAATCATTTTAAGTGCACACTCTATGACTCTTGAGTACACAGACACTATGATATAGGCAGTGAGGCTGGAGTTTTATTAGGTGGGAGGGCTCTGAATGTGTGCGCGTGCGTGTGTGTGTTTGTGAGACAGAGAGACAGAGAGAGAGAGAGAGAGAGAGAGAGAGAGAGAGAGAGAGAGAGAGAGAGAGGTGGTAACAAAATCAATATTTCATCTCATCAGGTGTTTATCTGAAGGGCCGTGCAGTAAATATCACTGATGGATGGTTAGCAGCAAGGTGGGAGAATGCACACAATCGCAAACAGGTCAAGGTCTTTCACACAAACTGCATCTACACACAAGAAGCAGAGACAGAAAGGAATATAAGAGCTCAAAAATCGACAAACTCCAAATCTTTCTCTTCTTGTGCGGACATTTGGTCCTCAAACACACACACATACACACACAAACACACACACACAGAGTGTGTCCTGCAGCAGCAGTGGGTAACCCTCAGTAATCCCTTGCCTTCTCTGTCTCTCCAAAGCAGCTGTGTCGCTCATCTCTCATGCCTCTCTGTATACATATGTGTGTGTGTGTGTGTGTGTGTGTGTGTGTGTGTGTTCGTGTGTGATCCCAGAGGGATTCGACAGCAGCATAGCTGACAGTGATGACAGCCGACAGATTATTACTAGCTGTGCGCACTCATGTACACATATAGGCTAAAGTGACCCAGTGTGTGTATTTACGCTGCAGATATGGAGGGTTGCAGCGAACCACCTGGAGGAGGCAAAACTCTTTTTTTAGAGTGATCTGTCAGAGGATTTGCCAATATTTTGGATTCTGAATGCTTTTGAACGGTCACCTGATGGACTGAAATGAAACTGATTCCAACTGTGTCATGATGATAAACAACCCATGAGGGTGTGTGTGAGTGCAGTGATGTGGGTGGAATAAAAAACATGTAAGGCAACATACAGCTGCATTGTGCAGTGTCAAAGGCTGGCATGCACATATGTTACAACATGCTGCCTGTCTGAATGCAGTTCTTTTGCACACATACACACTTTTTACATGGTAGATATATCCAGATCCATTATCAGACTGTGTTAATAGTCTTATAAACTACACAAATGGGCTGCTAGAAATGTAGAGTATGGAAGACAATTTGAATTGCCCAAACTGTCCAGATAGGCAGGATTGCACCAAGGTTCAACTTTAAAATTAAATCATGAAGTTTAAGTTCTGTTGCACCAACCTTTAAATCTAGTTTAAAATGATGAAAGACTAAATTTAAAAATCTCTTTAAACCTAAGTTTAGTTTTCAATCTAAACCAAGATTAAATATAATTATTTTGATCCAAAACTTCAAACCTGTGATCTCAGGTTAACTTTAAACGCACAGTTCAACGAGGTTTGACTTTCACAATGGCTGTGTTTTTGAAATGGATTGAGCAAAAAAATCAAGTTCCTCGAAGAAACTGAGAGACAGACACAACCTCCTTAAGGTTTTATGATGATGATGAATTTTTCGCTTAGACTGGAGGGTTTGGACCGACTGTCAAACATGGCAGTTACAGCCGTCACAAACACCGTTTAAGCTAGCAACTTTTTAGCTAGCTAGCGTTTCGTTTTGGAAAAGCCGCCTTTTTAAGTTAACTCGCCCTGTGCACCACCCTTTTTAACTTACTAGGTCCTGACAGCATGCTGACTATTTATATATTCATATATTTATTTATTTAGTTTCATTTCAGTGTGCAAGCTTGTCTCTATTGATTAAATTCAGTAAAAATTCTGTTTAAATAACTAAATTTTAGCTTTACTAAACTAAGATTAATTTTAAAAGGTGCAAGAGAACTCTGCTTAATTTAAGTCTGGATTAATTTTAAACCTAGCTTTACCAAACTCTGAACAGAGCTAATCTTGGATTAAATTGATCCTTGTTGGTGCAATCCAGCCGTAGTCTTAAAATTTTCTTTTTCTAAGCATGTAGGCTGTAGGTGTCTCCAGGATGATCCATGGTCGGACTTTCTGGAATGGACCAAATTTCCTAAATAAAACAACAGTGTATAGCTATGCTAGTGGCTTTTTGAGAATGTACTTCACCACAGTGATGCTTAAGCTAAATGCTAACTTCTGCATGCTAGCATGCTCACACTATTAATGATGGCTTGCTCATTTTGTGGCAGGTTTAAAGTTTAGCATTTTGGCATTCTGTTTCATCATCTTAGCATGCTAGCATTCATTAATTTGCGCAAAAAACAAGGTACAAGTGAGGCTGACGGCAATGTTATTATTACAGGTGTTTGTCATTTATTGAACAACTTAAACTTTTTGACTGAATGGTTGTGCAAGAGAGAAAATCGGGGGAACATGAATGTA
>JAPXVT010000018.1:15710158-15720994 GCA_029823135.1 Acanthurus reversus
TTGTTACTGCACACACAGTCCAAAGAATGGGATCTATCTTCTTGTCTGGAACTCAGGAGGGAGGCAAATAACAAAAAAAAAAGTTGGCGTTTCCCTTTAAAGTAATCCTATGGGCACATTATTTATTAATATATTAAAGGATGATAAAATGTCTGTCTGACAGGTTTTAAAACATAAAAATGTAACAAATTCCGAGAACAGAATGGTGAAACATGAACAGAAACTGTAATTATTTTTTTCACTGTGGTTTTAACATAATCTGTTGTATCATCAAATACAATGTGTGACTAAAAGGTTGATGAAAATGTAATTCAGCCCTACGAATGATAATAAAAACACGAAAATGCTCTTTTGATTTATTGAACTGCAGTTGCAGTTTAAAGAAAGCCCTGACACTTTACACTATAAAATTATTTGAAATGACGCAACAAAAGTAAATAGAACACCTCACAATAAATTAGTACTTAGTGGTTACGTAAGTAGAGATAGTGTGTGATGTGTTAATGTGATAAGAATGCAACTCAGTCTACATAAAACATGAGTATACAGAGCTTGCATACACTTATGAGTCTGGAATTATGCAAGGCTAATGACTGCAGTTCAAAGAAAGTAATCAAAACAAATTAAATAGTGTTTTTTTTTGTTTCATTGCTGTGAAAAAGTTCCAGCTCCAAGGAAGCTTTTGTTTGAAGGAACTCCAGGTACACAATTTGCACATTCATTAACTTCATGTTTGGTTTACACTCAGAACTTCCCCTCTTGAAACTAAGAGTACATCATGTTTATAACCCGTCCTAAGAAGCACTATTTGTCATGTGTGTGTGTTTATGTGGACATTCCTGAACATTCATTCTCTTAATTGCACAGGAAGTCCTTTCTTTGTGTAAATAAGCATCCATTGTGCTGAGAAACTCTACAAATGATCTTTTTCTTTGTCTTGTTAACAAACACATCATGCCAGTGGACATACCTGGCAGCGGGTCCTCTGGGGAGGTTGCTACTGGAGACCAGAGCCTCCCCAGACAAAAACTGTGCTCTTATCATCTCTGGCGTTAGTTGGACTCCTGAGCTTTCACACCTGCACACAAACACACACACAGTCGGAGCAGTGAAACAATAATCTTGCGTGAAACCTGATAGAAAAAACTCACAAGATAATCAATACATGTCAGTGTTGTGTGTGCTTACAGTGGGTCCATTAGTGGAGCCGGATCATCACGAAGGCCAGTGAGAGGATGAGGAGGCGCGGTGAGTGGAAGTATATCTGTGTTGTAGTCCACAGACCTACAAGAACACACACACTGCTTTTTCCCCGGAGGAGCCAGAGCACACATTACTGAATCCAGATAATGGTCACACATCTGCTCCATCCTACTTAGATGAAAAGACTGCTTCGGGTTGTTTGGTCTCTAAGTTTGAACAGTGCTCCCTAAGTCAAATTTGATATCGCTTAGAGGCAAAATAGAATTTAAAAACTAACAAACCACAGATTTGCTTTAGGAGGCAAACCTGATCAAGTTCTGAACTGATTCTTCATAATAGTGGCCGGGTGAGACAGGGTCAGCTAACACATACAACATGCAACAAGCATGGAGACATAGCCAAAAATCAAAGTGTCATGAACTGAGCTGGGATGCGGAAGCCGTCATCTGTCATCATAAAGTTTGTATGTGCTGCTTTTTATGAGTTTGTTGCTACTATAAGCTGGTTTCAAACACACGATGAACACTAAAATGATTTTTATACAGTCAAACAACATATTACACATACCAGCCAATTGTTTGTACATGTAAGTATGACTTTGTTTCATTCATTCAAGTGCACATGAAGGAACATGTGCTCCGGAGGTTGCACATACTTCAAAATACAACGCACGGCACACTCGGAACAATCTGCAAAAGGCCTCAAATTTAGATTATCACCACTTCAGCAGTTCAAAGGCCTTATATCTGACCTCGTTTTATCTGACTGCAGCTGTTTTCATTAATTATAATTTTACCGATTTACTGTGTTCTGTCTTTTACCCACTGATTATTATTTTGCCCTGTTGTATTGTTGTTGTTTCTCGACAGTTATAAATGAGGAATTTTCCTCAATTGTTTTTCGAGGTAAAAAAAAGGTTAATAGCAAGAAGAAGAAGAAGAACGTCTACTTGAGCTGATCTGTTTAGCTGGAAGAGTAGAAATTAATATCGTGAACTTGTTATCAAATTAAATGAAGAGTCAGTAAAATTGAAAATTGACTGAAGAGAATGGCGAATGCGACATAGCGGTAAAGAAAAGGAAATATAGCCCTAGTGAGGTGAAACAACAAGCACATAAAGTTCATTCCTGAACAAGAGTGAATCTCAGTTTGGCCGTCAGCTGCTTTCGAGCACTGAAGGAGAGGCTGAGGATGAAGAGCGACGTGCAGTTAGTCTGCTTTCTGTTGGACAGGTAGGCGCCAAACACCGGCAGTTAGCTTGTGTCGCTCTGGCTAAATTAATGACTTTGTCATTAAAACAAATGTAATATTCCTACATAGCTTGCTGTGTAGGTACAAGCAGAATACGTTATATGTTATCATTGTCCAGGGTTGTTGTAGTAGCCATAGCGCTTTACTAGTACACTTTTTGTACCAAGACATATGATGCTTTGAACCAGAAATATAACCAAAATGGTGAGTTGGTGTTCTTCTCTAAAACTTATTACCTCATATCTGTATATTAAAGAGCTGAATGCATGATTACATCAAGCCAAATAAGCTGTGATAACCTCTCCACCTCAACAAATAGCAACAGGTGAGGCTCCGTGTGCATTTACTCTTCAAAATAAAAGCTCAAAGATGCCCTAACAGCTGTTTGATATTCAATATTGTGAAAATAACTCAAATGATGGCAAATATCAGCCAAAGCCTAATGCCGAAAAAATCATTTTTGATCATTCACACATACTGTAAAAGTTAAACACACACTTGCTGCCAATGTCTTGTCTTCTATTGTGGCCACCAGATAAATTGTAAATTATATTGTTTGTGCCTGTAAGAACCTGAGACACTGTGAAAGTAACCAGTGAGGTGGTGCTAGAAAATTAATAAGACTTGGTGGGGAGGCGGGAGGTGGGGGGGATTATTTCTCCGATGAAAATTATAGTACAGTTATCCTGCAGATCAGTGCTGACAGGCATAAAGAGCAGACTCTGCCTCGCCAGGCATCTGATTATGTAACATGGGGACGGTGAGGAGAAATGAGAAGCGGACAGAAAGGTGAGGAGAGAGGGAGCTGCTGCAGAGCGAGATTCAAACCCACGCATCGACAAGAACGCCCTGTGATGAATGCTTTCTCACTTTATTTAGACATCTTGTGAAAGGATCTGAAAGTATCAATTTTAAATTTAGATAAGCAAGACAAATGACAATACACATGAACTTATTTTTTTAAAGACTCAGAAACAGTTCTGCACACCTGAGTGGGATTTGTTGTGACAGAGTGTACAGACAAGCATACAGCGCATGCTGTGTTCACTAATACAATACATCAAAATATCATTATTTATTCACTGTCCATTTAGACTAAAGACTGAATAAATCATCATTCCACAGTGTAAGAGGAGACGGTGTGCGGGCCACTTTGCCTCCACATGACCTAGATTCAGCACACACAGAAAGTATTTCACTTTACTATCACAGTAATAATATTCTAAACTTCTACATATCCATCCGAATGATAATGTATTTAGTAGTTAAAGATTAGGCTGTAAATAAGTAAAACAACCTGAAACTAGGGCAGATCACTGCAGTCATATTAAAGCACACTGAAGCACATTTTTGATGCAAATGTTTCAGTGGCCAAAAGTATTGGTACACAAAGCAAAACTCGTCACTTAAAGGAGAGCTTTTATGCTTTTCCCTTTTTTCTGTCCTATAAATGTTGTTACAATGTCGGATACTTGTGTTCAACGATGGCAAAGCTTCACATAATGGGGTTCACGCATTTGGAAGTGAGCCCTGCACGCTGTTTTACAGTGTTTGTTTTTTTAACAGTGTTTTTCCAGTGACGTTAATGTATGCTGGACTTCCTTGTATGGGCATGCCAGCTCGTGCGCACAGCGCTGTGCCTGCCCCCTCCCCCGCTCTGCTCAGACACCGCTGCACGCCGCTCTCTGCTTCAGGGATTACTGTCAGCACTTTGTTCCAGATGGCTCAAATAAAGTGTTGTTTGTTTTTTTCATTTGAATGAAGGAGAGTTAACTGTGTTAAACTTTCCTACGGAGGCACCAGCAAAAGTTGATAGCGTTCCTGTTTCTTGTGGATTCATTTCATGTAGATTTATTTCCTCAGCAGCACGTGAGCTAAATCAACGGCCACACTACTGTTAAACAGTTATTATTATTACAGTGATATTAGTTTGTCCAGTTACTTTTGAGCTTGTGAAAATGGGGAGATCATGTACAAACATGCCTGCAATTCCTTAACGGTTAAAAGAATTCTATCAATCCGAGTGTTAACAGCTTGTGGAAAAGAGGCCACCACTCGTCTGTCCGTACCGATGCTTCGTGCCAGCTCCCGCAGGGATCTCAAGCATCCTCCTTGGGAACAAGAGGCAGGAAGCTCCCACTCTTAGCAATTAGCTACTGCTGTCCCAAACTTCTAACATCATGGTGATAATGCTGATGTCCAAGCCATGGCAAGCAATACAGTTCACAAGAAAGAAAACGGAGACTAGGAATACGCCATGAGCTTCCCCGTCATGAAAAAATACATTTATCATTTTTTTCAACACATTTACGGTTGCCCACTGTACGTCTATTTTATCGCAGCAAGAGCTCGCAGGAAAAGTGTGTACATTTTATGACATCCACTGCTTGACTTTAGATTTTATAATACATTTCGCAAAAAATAAATGCTGTAAGTTTTTCTCACCATCATGCAGCCATAGAAAAAAATTAAACTTTTGATCAGTATGCTGATTAAAACGTACAATAGGTAATTTCTGCCACTTGAGGTCCCTCTGTTGAAACAGGGAAAACATAAGACGTAACTGGATGGTGTTTTCAAGCAGTGTGGGATCATGGGATTTGTTTGTTTTATTGTTAAACAGCCACTGCTTCAGATAAAAATCAATCTGAATGACTCAGATGTTCACACATGAGGTAATGTTTGAAGTTTAATTACTTACTCCTTTATCTTTTTTTTTTTAACTCAAAAACCACACCCTCTAGTGGGGACATTTTTTAAGTTTTATTTATGTATTCATGTCATATTTAGCCACAATATCCATCCTCACTCTCTGACTGGTGTTACCCTGTAAGTTAGACTCCGGATGATGTTACCTTAAGGGTTTTTTTCTGAATTTAAACTTTGTTGGAAACATTTAAGATCATGTAATTTGACAACAACATTTATAACAGGATCAGTCACTGCTAGTAAATTTCAAGTGGAAATGATGAATTACTGTCAACTGTTGGTTACACCCACGGGTGACACACACACTGTGCATAGTTGTATGAAAATGCTCCTTCCTATCATGTTAACAGCTGAAAAAGCTATAATAAAGTGATTAGGCATCTTGCCACTGCAGGGGGAAAAGTTCAAATTCTTCCACGGGCGGGAAAGATATGGATAGCGAAAGTAAACAAAAGCCACTTTCCACTCTGTAAACAAGTAGTGTAAATATGTACTAGTACTTTTTGGTCCCATGTTAGTGGAGCATGGGAAGTGAGGAACCTCTGGGTGAATGTACCGTCTCTTTTAACTTCTGGGTGGCTGCTGTCAATATGAAGTGCTCTTATGGCTTCTCAGTGATTTAAAGCTTCATTCTGCACCTGGTGATAAAGTTTCGCTCTGACGTACCTGCGCATGTCACAGCTGCTGATGAGAGCTGGCTGTTTGGACAGACAGTTCCAGGTGTTGGAATGAAAATTCTTCCATGTCATAAACCCCCGGATCACCTCCTGTGGTTGGTGAAGAAAAAAAAAAGCTGCATCTGCGTCAGTCCAATCAGATATCACGGGGGGGGGTGCTTGTATTTCAAAAATGTCTGCTTT
Organism: Acanthurus reversus; assembly: GCA_029823135.1. Taxonomy (NCBI): domain Eukaryota; kingdom Metazoa; phylum Chordata; class Actinopteri; order Acanthuriformes; family Acanthuridae; genus Acanthurus; species Acanthurus reversus. The sequence goes on from JAPXVT010000018.1 coordinate 15,716,182, forward strand.
GATTAATTGATCCTTCAGTCCTGTTACAAAATGCCTTTAAAATGATTAACTTGATACTGTAATAACTTGGCTCAAAAAAGCATTCCAAAGAAACCACACAGTTACCTTACGGTCCAGAAACTTCCTCTGAGTGTGTGCCTTTATTCCACACATGCTGCCCTCAGAGACTGTATACCTGCATAAGGAAAGCACTTTGTGTCTGGCTTTGATCAAGGAACAATCAGATCTGTAGCTGGGCATCATATTACCACAAACACTTATACTTATGTACTAAATGTTGCTGTTACCGGGGCAGAGGGCAGAGGTGGAACTCCAGGTCGCTCTCCAGATATTTAGGAGTTGGTTTGAAAGTCTGCAGGCCTGGCGCTGGGTTCTAAAACCAATGGTGAAAAAAACACAAGGACAAAAGTAGTTTAAATTAATTTGCATACTGATGTGAGTCATCGAACATGTCCAAAAAAGCAGCCTTACAAAGATTCTGAGTGGGTTTGCTGGAAAGGGTCTGAGCAGAGCTTCAGGGGCGCTGAAGGTGAGACCAGTAGCCTCCTCTTCTCCCACATCCTCCTCTTCATTTTTATGCGGCTCGTCCTCCCACACTTCCGGCTCCGCTCTCGTGGAAGATTGGGCTGCGACCTCACTGGACACCAACTCGTCCTAAAAAGTAACGGCGGCACAGTGACAGAAATGATAAAAAGCAAAGAGAATTAAGTAAAGATTTAAACTAAAAACAGATGATATATCATGAAAGAGTAATTGACTCTAATGCTGGGTAAGTCTGTTTGTTTCAGCATCGTTACTGGTGCGTCAGTGCGAAGTGATCTGGCCAGAGTAGTGGGGATATAAGAGCTGTATGCCTCCCACGTTGAAACAGGCCGATAGCCCATGAGCTTACAGTGCTGAGGAACCTGTGATGATAAAACAAAATCAACTAATTACATGGATTTATTAGCATAAAAACAAAGCAACAGAGAAACCCAAAGAGCTCCATTATTACAATCTTGTTTTAGGACTTTACAGCTCCGGTATGTTTGTGTGTGTTTTCCTCTTCCTCCCCACTTCTTTCCAGGCTCCCTCTCCAGGCTCTCCGTGCACCGCCTCTACTCAGGTGTCAGGTATTGGCAATAACAACCTGGAGCGTTTTACCGAGAGGAGAGTTGGAGATGGGGGCGGTGGCTAGTGAAGGCCAGAGAGTGTGGCTGCTTTTCGTGTCTGAATGCCGGTGAGAGTTTAAACACAACAGCTGTGTTATTTCCAGTATTGATCGTGTATTGCAATTAACGTTTCCTCTTTTTGTTTGTTGGCAGATCAGCTCTTCTTGTTGCGAATATAGAAAGACATAAAATACTACATAAAGTGCTAATCTTCATGTCTGGAATTCAAAAGGGAGGAAAACAAAAAGAGAAAAAAAAAGGTGGCATATCTCTTCAAATTAATGTCTCAGGCTTAACAGCTGCCAACTCATATTGATCTGAAAAATGACAACAAGCACCAACTCAAACTTTCTTTTAAAAGTTTACAAGCCAAAGACAACTGGTTTAGATTTCTTCTATGAGCAAAACAGGTTTGTGTTGTTTTTTTTTCAAATAATGAGTGAAATGTGGCTGTCAGATAAATGCAGTAGAGTAAAAAGAGAAATATTTTTCTCTGTGGACAAGAGAGGAAGCATACGGCGGCATAAAATGGATATACACATTAAAAAAACAACAGCATCAACATTTTTACTGAGGTATAATTCTTTCATATTTTAACAGCTGCTGCCGGGTGCATCTTCATCTTAGTCTGATGCTCAGATGAGCAGGTGATGCAGTAAATACCTACTTGAAGCTTAAAGAAAGGAATATGTGCTGTCACAGTCACATCAATAGCATCCACAGGCACTGGGACCAAATCACTGGGAGCCTGGAAATATCAAGGAGACAAATGGCATTATTTGTTCAATTGAACTCTGAGGCCTTTCCTCTGCAGGCCATCAGAAAAATTACAGATTTAATCAAAGTGTGAAAAGCTGAGAGTCTTATTTGATTCCAAGACACCTTTTACAAATGAAAATGGTTCCGTGTGCAGGCGACAGCCAACATTTAAGCTTTAATAAGAAAAATCGATTAGCAGAAAGATGGTTTAACTACATTGTTGACAAGCTTTTTAATGGATCAAACAAAACTAACAGCTTTTACTGTTCAGTCAGGATGTAATTTTTACACTTTCGTCTCTGTCAGTTATGAAGCATACTCACCAGTGGGTCAACTTCATCGGAGAAAATGGGGAAAGAAAATGGAAAGATCCTGTCTGGCGAGATTTTAACATTACAAGTTGTCTCCTCTTCAACTGAAAAAAGTGAGAAAATTTATTCATTTCTACACTTCATTATTTGTTAGGGTCAGTGAGAGATGTATGACTAAATGAACCATAAATAGCCCCTCCCCTGAGGCACGCATGTATGTTCTAAGACCGCATAATACCAGAGGGGATTCCATTTACATTTCCCCCTTTGGGAATAAATTCAACTAAGCATGATTTACTGACATGGCATGATGAGATTACGTCTGAATAAGGAGATCAGAGGATATTTAAACCTTTCTCTGCCGATGGGAAGTTCTTTATACTGTCTGCCATTTTCTTCAAGCAGGTCAGTCTGCGGTTCATACGACATTGGATCACTACCTGGAAGAAAGAGAAGAGGACACTTACCACGGAGTATTACTGCTTCAAATTATTGGACATTCACCTCCTCTTATTTCATTCACCAAAACTTTACCGTGCAGCCTTGGACTTTAAAGGGATATTCTCAAATTTGTGACATAGGGCCTCATTTACAACCTACCCAGTCCTATTAGTATTAATGAAGACAATTTTCAGCTCACCGCATACATTACAGAGTTTTGCTGTCTCTGCTAATGCAAGTGCAAGTCGGGAATAAGAATGCAAGGCAGGGTCCGACGTTGAGGTTTTTTCCAACTTGCCCTGCAGGGCAAATACCTCTCAAATCTACTTGCCCCATCTAAATTCCTACTTGCCCTGCCTAGGATGTACTTTTTCTGGCTGTGTGGTGAATACATTTTGCTTGCTAAGTAAGAAATTGAACTACCCAAAAATATTTTATAACAAAATCCAACTGACCACATGTAATGGTGGTTAACTGATGCCGTAGCAGTTTAGGACCGGCCCTGCAGTGACAGGCTGTCAAAAGCTGCAGGAGGAGAAACTCCACGGTGCGCTGGATTATGAGAAGGATGCTGCACACTTTACTTTCTCATGACTTTACTTTCTGTGACTGTGTGGACATGTGACGCTTTCCCATCACACGCTGGATTCTAACAGAGTGACAGCCGATTGACATGAGGAGTCCAGCGCGGGTTGAATGCACAGCCATAAAGCGAGTAATAAAGAAGACGTCTAATGTAAGAATCTCTGAATCATCTTCATGAAGCTGTGTGTTCATAGACTTTTGGTCATGGGTCATTTCCACCTCCTGTCGAGGCTCCAAAGAGAGCAGCACGGGCCTCGTGGGTGAATGTACTAATGCGTTTAATAGTAAACGTATGTATGTTGAGGAAATGGATCAGCTGACTGATTGCAAAACATTGTATTTGCCTTTGACATTTTGTATTGCTGTGGCGTTCACGGCAAAACGTTACCAGCTTCACGTGATGTCCTCTGTCCTCTCTCCTTCTCTCTGTGGACCTTGCGGGTAAAATTTATGAACGCGTGTAATAATAACCATGCACTGCGTCTCATTTACGGCACATGATGTAAAACAAAGGCTCGCCTTCGGTTAGTGCCTCATCCGATCCAGATCACTTTTAAAATGCCTTGATTGGCCCGTACTCAAAGATCAGATCTGGACACCCCTTCTTATGTGCACATTTTTCTCTGGTTACATAGCATAACTGTGGAGTGTATACTGTAGTATATCAGATTCTCTGAGTAGAGGTAGAGTATATGCGTAGTATATGCATAGTATAGATGTAGTATACATGTATATTACGGGTATACTACATGTATACTACGTGTAAGGCGTAGCCCTCTGAGCTGCGGTCTCCAGTGGTTCACCTACATTAGCTAAAGAACAAACAAACAAACAAAAAAACCTGCTCGAACAGGGAGCAGAACTTTGGTCTTGACGGCCTTTTCTGCTGCTCAGACAGACCTGACGGGGGTTTGTCTGCTCTTCTCTCTCTTCGTAGCGGCGCTAACATCTCTGTGTAGACATGATGCACACCAAGTAAACGTGTTGCTAACGTTAACAAGCGTAGCTAGTTGCCACACAGTATGTCACTGTGTCCTAAACTGCCACTCCAAATGTGCGCTTGACTACAAAGTTCAGTCCTGACTAGCAAGCGAGGCGGCCGTTGCTTTTGAAAAATCTCCTGCATTGGATTCACATGTTCATTGTTATTTATTTTGCTTGCATCATGGGTGCAGCATGCACACTCACTAGTTCAAAGTAATAAATGTTAGATAAATAAACTTCACAGTCAAACCTCACTAAGAGATATGTTCTGATTGGACGTCTTCCCAACTCGTCCCTCCCTAAAATTTTCGCCTCATTTTTATTAATTGATGAAAGTGTTAATAGATTTCCTCACAGTTTTTTCATCCAGACTTAGTTTTTTATTTATTTAGCATCTCGTTTTTGTCAGACAATAAGGGTCATTGTAGGGGTGTCACTGTATGAAAATTTAACCTCACGGTTATTGTGACCAAAATTATCATGGTTTTCGGTATTATCGCGGTATTTTTTTAAAAATGTGTTGAATATGTTCAGAAAGCATTGATAGTCCTACACAAAGTATAAAGTTCAAATGTTAATATT
>JAPXVT010000018.1:16367606-16382042 GCA_029823135.1 Acanthurus reversus
TGAACAAATAAAGAACAGCAAGGCGTCAGAAATACATAGAAAGATCAAGATAGCCGTCAATAAAAATCACCATTTTTAGATTGTAATCATCTTCCCTGTCTGTCTGTGTTTGAAGGCACACAGTTGTGGATGTGTGAATGAAATAATTTCGATCTCTAACTCACTGTTTTATCTCACACACAACTGCTTTTATAGTATGCAGCAACCTGTATGTGGAGAAGATGCTGTCCTGAAATGGCTTCATGATATCTATGAGGGAAAACAAACACTCTTGCCCGCCTCCGCATCATGTCCGTGCTCCTTCTACCATTCAGATCTGGACACTAATGCCACCCATGCTTGTCTCCAGAGAGCCACGCTGCCCGAGTTGCTCTTACTGTCACAGTGATGCCAATTGACTGAGGTAACTGTCCACACAGTGCACCAAGAGCCAATTGACTTCTGACCCGCCCGTGTAACAAAGCACAGTCTCCCCGTGTTCCCGAATCAATATGGCCGCTCGGCACTGCAGCGGCGCTCAGATTGGCTCCCCCTGTGCTGACCTTCCTGAGACCCCGAGCGAACATCGACTGGTCGGGCAGGAGAAAATGGCCAAGGCCTGGCCAGCTCCTGCAGCTCACGCTCTGCACAGCAAAACACTTGTGGCCTTAAGGGCAAGTGAGAAACTTCCCATGGACTGGTAATTGTTAAAAATGCAACTTGCAGTCAATTTTACATTCCGACCTTAAATAGAATTTATTCACATTCACTTTTGACTTCTGACTTAATTCTTCAGGCATTCTAACAGAGTGTAGCTTGGCTGAAAATCAGAGTTTTGGGACTGCCTTCTTAAAAGCTCCATTAGGCCAAAATATCGATGTAAACACGTCATCCCGCTGATGCTGCAACAGAGAGAAACATGTAATATTACAGTTTTGTTGTCAAGTATGGACATGAGCTGAAAGTCTCCATCATGAGAATCACAAGTAATGTTCGCACTCACTGTTTCTCCAACAAAACGCATTGTTTGTATCCGTTTGAAAGAAGAAATAACTTATTGTTTCTCTTAAAAGCATGTTGTTAAAGTCATACACAATAACACAGATGCTATATACAAAACACTCAAGGCTCTTGCTGCTACAGCCTTACTTGTTCTGGTATGACTAGTAGCATGTGATGCTAAATGTTAGCCTCTGTAACTACGTCAAACCCCATGTCAAAAACCTCTGCGTGATATTTGGCTCTGCCTTGAAGTTGGACAGGCAAATTAATGCAGTAGGAAAAGTCAGCTTTTTCCAACTCAGCACCACCTCCAAAATCAAGTCATTTTTCTCCCTCAGAGACCAGAAGATCCTCAGTCCTCTCTGTCCCGCCTTCAGGAGGTTCAGAACGCTGCCGCCAGGCGCTGAACAAACACCCGGATGACAGACCACATCACACCTGTCTTAGCCTCTCTCCACTGGCTGCCTGTAAAGTTCAGAGTTGATTTTAAGGTTCTTCTGTTTGTCTACAAAGCCCTCAATGGTCCAGCCCCTTCCTACATCACAGAACTCCTAACCTTTTATTCCACCCCCTGGTCCCTCAGGTCAGCTGACCTTAGGCTCCTGGCTGTCCCACTCTCCAGATTCAAGCTCAGGGGTGATCGTGCCTTTGCTGTGTCTGCCCCTAAACTGGGGGACAGTATCCCCCTCCAAATCAGATCTGCCCGCTCCACCGAACTGTCTAAGTCCAGGCTCAAAGTCTACTTCTGTTCGTTAGTGTTTGAGTCCCCCTGACGACCCCTGACCCCTTTAGTGGGTGCCTGTGTGTGTTATGTCTCTGAATGTAAGAGCTGTGAACCTCACAGGTACGTTACCTCTCATGTATGTGTTTTTGGGGTTTTTTTAGCAGCCTATTCCTTTTGTACAGCACTTCGGTCATCATGTTTTGTTTTAAAATGTGCTTTATGAATAAATTTCAGTTGAGTTGAGAGTTGTGTTAGTGAGCATTCTGCTCTGCAAAATACTTCTGCCTTCCTGTAACCTTCCTGTTATTTGTGGTGACCAATGAGTGAAGCCTCTGCGTGATGATACAGGAAGCGACATATTGTACATTTTTCTATTAAAAAATGCTCAGATAATAGATTTGAGTTGAAATGATCGTCATAGCAATAAACAAATATTTACAAACTGCAGAAGTGGAGTGGAAACACAGGATGCCATAAACCCAGAGAGGTTTGTTTTCAAATGGAGCCAATCAAAAAAAAAAAAAAAAAAAAGCGAATTTTTGTTGGCAAATAAATACTAACTGGTCATATTTTTATTCCGTTGCAAGATGAATGATGTGATGGAAGTGGTGGAGCAGCAGCACTGCTTACCGTCCGTTCCTCGATAAAGCGAACTCCACTCCCTCCCTTTGGAAAGGCATCAGGCGCTGCAGGAGCTTGTGAGGAAGGACTGACAGTTGCTGTGACCATCTTGAATCACAGCGAGAGGTCTGTGGGCCATTATCATCCATTTCCATGAGGAAGTCCTCATCAGTTTCTCGGACCTCACTCAGTCAGCCGACTCTGACTTTACGCTGAGAGAAAAAACACGCTGTTAAAACCAGAAGCACATCTGAATGAGACCTGAATATTCATCACAGCATCTATTCGACATCAAAGATCAATTTGTTTACCATACTGATTTCTGATTTAATTTGAATTGCTTTATAATAACGGTGAGAAGCTTTCCACTGCTGCACTGACAGGAGCACCATTATTAGAAACTGGATGATGCAGTATGATGGACGAAGACAGTCAGAATTTTAGATGAGATGGCAAAAGTTGTCTGCGTCAGCAGCTTCCAGTTACAGCAGTAACAGCATCTTTTTTGTGTTGCCTCACCTGGCACTGCACTGGTCATTTCAGACAGATGTTGCTGTCTCCACATGTGATTACAGTTATCAGCAACAATCCCACAAAATCATTATTATGTCTAAAATAGGATCAACTCCCCATAGCGACAGCAGAAGTCAGAGTGTAAGCTCTGTAAGTGTCTACATTTCATGGCAAAAGTCTATGTGTTATGTAAGTGTAACAATAGCAGTTGATCCGTGTTGATTTTAGAACATTTTTAATTTACCACTTTTTATTTAATGATAATATTAAACTCTCTTATTGTCACGTATATTTAAAACTTTACTACACATGTATTGCATTTACTTAAAACTATAATATTAACTCCTAATAATGCTCCTTAAGACGTTTTATGTAATAACAAACAAAACTTTCATATAGTAGTTTTGCTTCACTAAAACTCCCTACATGCACCAAGTTAAAACATTCAAATTTAATTATACATTATCTAAATTACCAAGTTTAAAAATATCCAGTCACTCCTTTTATCTTACTAAACTGTCACATTTTAATAAATAATAAACATTTTATAAAAGTAATAAACAATTAATTAGGCAACAACCAAGTTTAGAGTATATATTAAGCAAACCTCACCGGAAGTGGAAGGATTTCCCCACAGAAATAAAAGCACCACTCGTACCTATAACTATGGACTGCTTTGTATCCTCATTTCCTTTTGTAACTTCAATAGTTAGCAAAGTAACTAAGCTAACCAGCATCCACGAGTAAAAAAAACTAGCAAGCCAACTTAACGTAAATATTCATTTCGGTCGTTATTTGTGTACATGAACATGATACTCTGCTCCTGGTACTACGAGACTGTGACTCCACAGCAGTAACGTTACTTCGTGACACACATGCAAACCTTTGTCTTAGCAAAGCTACAAACGATGAGAACTTCGTTACGTTACACGTCAGTTAACGTAACGTCAGCTTATATGTGTGTACGTGCAGTTTGCCTACCCGACGATTCAGTGCAACGCAGCGCAGCAAACACAACCGGCCGGAACAGAAACACTAAAAATTTCGCGGTAAATTTAGGTTTATGTCACCAGGCACCCGTAGCACGTACTCGTCACTGTGTTCAGTGCAACTTCCTGTGGCTAAATGATCTAAGTAACACACTTCACCTTAAAAGTAGAAAAACTTTACATCAGCGTTGACGGATATATGCGACTAATGACGAATATATCACGCAGAGTGCATGCACGCGTGCTGCCATGACGCAATCAGATCCAGCAGCCCCAAGACGTGACAGATTTCCGACAGCCGACGCATCGGACGTAAGGAGCTGACGCACCGTGCCAGCCTGCCGCCGGACTGCGCTGCCTCTCCTTCACTCCGCCTCAAACACTAGCTACTTCTACCTCGGTAGAGACTACGGCTGTGCACCGATTGTAAACCAAAAGCGGTAAGACAACGCTAGATATCTGCGGTATCGTGCTCACGAGTGTCCGGTTTGCGCAAAAATATTAACCGAATAGTTGTAATCATGTAACACGAAGTAGTTAGTAGTAAACATGTCTCTGTTACGAGTGCGTGACAGCGCAGAGCGCCGGTGTTCGGCCGTTTGCAAGCGTTAGCAAGCCGCGGCGCCAGGTAATAATCGTTAGCTTAGCCCCGACACGACCCAACGCCAAATGCTGCCGATAATGTCAGCTTGCTCTTCGGCAGACATACACACCTCGTTAGCAAACACCGTGCCCGAATTGTTGGCGATTGTACTTTAATTCGGCGTTTGTCTTAACGGAACAAACAGCGATCATTTCAAAATAAAGCATAATTCAGCAACTTTCAGGCCTGGTTCGGTTGTTTCTGTCAGAATATGCGGCCACGAATAGTCTCTAATCTACTAACGTTAATTAATAGCCATTTCATTAAACTGATCTTTAATTGGATTGGTGTGCTGCTTGGTTAGCTGTCCTCTTGGCCGAATTTTAGTAACATTACTCAGTTATCAGATTAAAATGTCAAACATTGTTCGGGGTTTGTTGGTCTTCCGATCATCACGGAAACCGTAAAATTACGAAATTTGTCATTTAGTCTGGTGACTGGTTACTCGATGTGGAACACTCACAGAAAACTAGCAATTAAGTTACATTGCTATAACAGATTAATCAAGACAAATGCTTTTACTGTGTGACAGGTCTTAGTGGTACATGATCGGTAATGAGACGTATATTTTAGTCTATAGGAGCCTACAAAAATAAAAGCACATTGCACATGTGCCTCAATAGTAACAGAAAACAAAGCCTGAATTAATTAAATGAAGGTAAAAGGGGATTGGTGCTATATTTGGAGTGACAGATAAAACTAATCAAAGCCAATCAGAACCAGTTAAATTAGTCGTCTAACTCTTTGCATACAAACTAATTGTAAATATGAAGTAAAGATGATGGAATGATGCAGTGTAGAATTTGTTCAGGATGCCATTTTTTATGTTAAATGTTGCATAATAGAAATTTTAAAAGAGCCTGTAGCTCTCATGTACACTCATGTATTTGAGAGTACAGTAGCTAAGTACAACACCGTAATTGTTTTCAGTAAGTTGACATAAATCAAACGTCTCCTAACTAATTTTGGCTCTTGTTTAATAAGTAAGCCATACCCGTGTAATGCCTGTGCACTAACTCTGACAGTTATTGCCTCACAGACTTGGTAGAGATGGACAGAGGTGGCAATTAAGGCTTACGAGTTGCCACCTCTGAGGCCGAGCATCATGACGGCATCATTTTCATTAAGGAAAATGAACCAGCGGAGGCTGGTGGGTGGAGAGCGGATGCTGCCGCTTCAGTTCCTCCTGCTGCTGTTTCAGAGGGCAGAGATGATGTGATCACGTTTGCAGGGCTTGCAGCTGTGCTGTCCGGCAGTATGCTCCATGTTTTGCGTGTTTGTAACATATAAATTTTGGGAACTGTGAGCAAAACTGGCCCTCAATTGGATCCATGTTGCAGCAGCATCTGTTTTTATCTGCTGGGAGAGATGTAGTGCATTATTTGCACGCTGAATTTTTGCTCCCCTGTGCTTGTCTGTGCAACACTCTGAAGCTTAAAATAAATGCTAGTAATTGTTTTTGCTAAAACTGTTTGCTGCTCAGGATGCTGTGACCATTCACTGCGCAGGTTGGGTCAGTTTTGGAGCTGATGACATTATCTGTTATTGAGGTCGAGGATGCGGTGTAATAGCTCCCACCGAAAATGTGGACCAATGACTAAATAATTCATCGCCATCCAGGGGGGAAATGTCTTTTTCCTATAATATTTAGTCTGGGCCATTAAATAATTCATCTGCCTATCCATAAATTGTTTGTTCAATCGGTGACCTTTTTCGCGGGATTAAGAAAGCACAATAATAAATTCTTCAGAGACCTGGCATAACGAATGGTACAATTATGAGGCAGTATTGGATCGGATCGCTTGTCGCAGCCTGGTGTTGGTTGCTAAGTGACAGCAGGAACTTTTCCGCCCACTGTGTTTGCTGTTAAAGTCTGAGTGACTGAAAGGACAAAAACAATCACATTATGGCAGTCTAGACTTGTGCTGTGCATAGGACCTGTTTGCGGCTTCCTATGTTTTTGACAGCCTGTCAGTCACTCGCTGATGAAAGTGCTTCATGCAGTCGATTATTTCCAGAGCTTAATTATCGCTCCTATCCGCGCCATCGTCTTTGCATGCACAGAGGAGACAGAATACTTGATCTTTAATGAAATAAACAAGCTAAGTGGATACTGGTGGAGGCGATGATCCCTTCATTAAATCATCTAAAATCATGAATGGCAGATTTAGATGAAACAGAGGAGGTTAGGGGTGCGGTTTGATCATGCACAAGCAGCTGCTCTTCTTCCTTATGCAGTCAGTGTGTTGTTCTCTCGCTGATCCACCAGTAGGCTTATCTTAGATTTGCCTAAAGCTAAATGTTTTATTGCAGCATTTCACTTTTTCGGCTCCAATAATGGGTGGTATTTCAGGTGGTGGCTCTCTCTGAGGAAGTGGGATTAGCTGTAGCCTTGTCTTCTTGTGTGAAAAGCAGGGTGCCAGCTTTAATGGGAAGGTAGCCCAGTGAACAGCTCGGCCTCTCAGCGGCCGTCGCCTCCCCATCGACTCTCCACCTGGTCTTTGAGCACCTAGCTGGCCGCAGACATGTCGATCCTGTCCCCTATCCTCTCGTCCTCCCTGCTTGCCTTCTCCCTTTCTCCTCCGCTTTCAGTTTTCGCCTTCCCCGTGCTCCTTTTTTCGCCTTTTTCTCTCTCACCACTCCACCTCCCTCCCTCCTGTTTTCTTATCTTCTTCTCCTCTTCCTCTCAGTCTCCTTCCATCTATCCCATGTCCCTGACTGCCCTTTTTCTTCCTCCTCCTCCTCCTCCTGCCCCCGCCTCCATCCTAAAGCAGAGTAGCTAATGAAGAGCCCCATTTAGCCGCTGACTTTGGTTCAGTCGGAGCTCCGTTGCGCCGGCCGGCCTCGGCTGCCGTGACTGGCTGTTAAGGCTCTGACATCACACAGGGGCCAGCTGTTGATTTGGCGCTGTCTCCAAGGCTGGCTGGCTTGATGGGTTGTGGCAGGTAGACTTGTGCTCGCACAGCACTCTCCCTCCCTCCCTCCATCCTTCTCTCTCTCTCCCTCTCTCTCTCTCTCTCTCTCTCTCTCTTTGTGACACCCACTCTCCCTCACCCTTTCCCTTTACACTCCCCTCTCCCTGTCTAACACTCTCACTCAGTCGAGCGAGCGAGCAGGAGGCAGCAGGCAGCTGCCGAGGAGCGAGCTGGGAGGCGACTCCAGCCTCCTCTCCAGCAAATTGTGCCTCCTGTACAATGGAAACTAAACAGTCGAGTAGCAGAAGGGATGGAGGGCAGAGCTGCTGGGCAGGTAGGTCCTGCAGCTTCAAGTCTCTCCTGCAAGTTCCTATTAGTGTACTTTATTTTATCCAGCTTCTTTAACATTTTCTTTGTCATGTTGCATTTGATTTTCTTTTCATTGCTATGCATGCTGCTGTAAAAACTGCCAAAATCCATGAGAGAATCTCTTCCGCACGAGCATCTCTGTTCCTTTTATCATCGTATGGCAGCAAGTCAGCCAGCAAGTGTGCAGTCTTTTTCTTTGGCTTGTTAAACTGAGCACAACATGAGATTTGGTATGCTGTCAGCGCCGCGTTACCCAGCGAGCCGAGCCAGAGCTTTTTCGAAATCTCCTCGCTAGTTTGCCAGTTGCTGCTTCTGCTTTTCATTACAAGGATAATTAACCGAGCCAATAAGAGGCTCCGCTCCGCTTTGTTCTGCAGCCAGGCTCATCCTCTGTCTCCCCGTTTCCCCTGTTTGTTCTGCAGGTGTTGTCTGCAAATGGACTTTTAATGACTTTGGCAGACTTTTTGAGTTATTCTCTCCTCATAAGGCTGCGCAGACCAAAACTGCAAGACTTGCATGTTAGTTTTCAGTGTTTATTGTTTCTCCCCTAATTGCCTAGATTGATATTCCCTGGAAGCTCTCCTGTGGGATAGGTAATGGATTACCTACACGCTCTGCTGTGGATTTAATTTATTAATGCTGGCTGGCTGCGCCTCTGCTGCGCCGCGCCACGCTCACACCGCCTTATGCGACCTGAAGGCAGAGCGAGCAGCGCAATTAGAGGCTCATTTGTGTCTGCTTATGTTTCCTTTTTTTCTGTTAATACAGTCTGAGCTGTTACAGGCAGTTCCTTAAACTGACACCGCCTCAGTTGCCTTGAAATTGAGGCGAGCAGTGTATGAAAGTGATATAATTTCATAAGCTTTACACTAATCGTTTTCTGGTCCAATTATATCGCTCCCCTGTCAGTGCTTTGCTTGCTTTGCAATTAGCAGAAATGGCGAGAAAATGGGAGATTAGTTACTCAGTTTAGCAAAACACTAAAATCAATTTTATTGCCGTGCCATGAGTGCGAGCCGACATTATTAACCTAATTAACTGTTTATTTGATGTCTGATTTTATTAGCCAGGGAGGGTGCACGTCCTGCAATCTGCTGAAGTGCATTGGACCTCTGTCCATCTTCTTGTGGTAATTTTTTTATTTTTTATTTTTTATTTTTTGGAAGTCAGCAATAATTGCACCGCATGTGTTTGAAATATAAAATTATAGGAGCGAGCCAAGCATAACTGATCGTCTCTCACAGGTCAGACGTGGTATTACCTTTGTGTTTGTGTCTGCTTTTGTTTTGCATGAATAGAGCTCCGTCTAATATTCTACATCTCTGCAGACAATACCCCAGCTGTTTGGCACCGCTCCTACCCTTGTCCTTGTTATGTGACACTTGCAAAAAGCTCATCAGCAGCACTAAAGCATGCATTATTTTCCAACGCCTAAGTCTGCGACTGCATGCAGAAAGATGCTGCCACTTTTTTTTTTTTTTTTTTTTCCTTTTCCTCAGGCGCTTAGAAATCATCGGTGGATTTTTCTTCATGATCGCTCAGAAGCTTGCGAAGGTGATGGTTTGTTCTTTTCCGCCCCGCATTTGACTCATCTCGTTCTCCACCGAGAGCAGAGCCGGAGACACAGTGTCAGAAAGAGGGAGGTGGATTGAGGGTCCTTCACCTCCAGTTGAGCTGGTTATAGCCCAGACAAGAGCCCTGATCCACGCAGAGCTGAGCAGAACAGAGCAGAGCGGAGGTGTGGGAGGGAAAGGTCAGGCTTTGCAAGAGAGGCAGGTGTGTGTGTGCGTGTGTGTGTGTGTGTGTGTGTGAAGGGGAAAGAACATAAGTACACTGGAGTGTGCTTGCTCGCCTGTTCCTGCGCGTGTGTGCCATCACCAGCAGGCTCTTATGCGCTTCACAGTGATTGAAACATTTTCTCATTAGCTCGCCATCGAACATCATTTTCTGTGAGAGTAGCCCGTCGAGAGCCCGCTGTATGATTAACTCGGCTTAGTTGACGGCCAGCCTTATGACCCCACTGTGGGTTTTTTGAGCGTTCATTTCCATCAAGAATGTGTTTGTGCAGCGGAGGATGTTTGTAATCTGCCTGTGCATATGTGGCTTTACCGTTACATCGAACCAGACTGATCAAAAATTGTTTTGACATCATTTTGTGTCTTTGTTTCCAGTGTGTCTGCTTTTTAATACACTGAATTTGTGTGCGGCTGTGTGCAGATGGGCAGGTTTGAGGCATCTGTGTGTGTGTGTGTGTGTGTGTGTGGTTGCCAGTAAGCCGTCGGGCACAGTGATAAAGGTGGCGCAAAGAGGCTGGTGTGACACTGAACGACGCCTGAGGGAGCCTCTTTAAGGTTGCTGCGCTCTGCAGCGACTGTAATACCAATGAACCACTCCCTGTCAGCTCCAGCACAAGGAGGCAGGCAGAGCCTCTCTCCAAGTTCACTTCAGTGTATGTATGTGTGTGTGTGTGTGTGTGTGTGTGCGTGTGCGTGTGCGTGCGTGTGTGTTGTGCTGCTGAGGTGTGTTACAACTTGCGATGTTTCCCTGTGTCTGTATCAAAACCTTTTTTTTTGTGGGGTGGATGTTAATTGTTTTCGCTCTTAGTATTCATAAGACTGTCTCCGCCAAACACACACACACACACACACACCCCAGTGTAAAGCCCTGAAGCCCGCTCGGCAGCTCAGGTCATAAAAACAGGAGCACCTGTGGCCAGACTTTCACTGCAGTCTTTGCACAACTTTTGCACAATGTGTGCACATTTGACAGCTGCAGCAGCACTGAATTTCTTAGCAGGCGTCACATTGTTGTCCATTTTCAACATGAGGCTGGTCGTGCTGTTAGCAGCAGCTGGAAATGGCACCACTTCCAGAGCCACGGCAACAAGACGATACGCCTGTCGCACCAAAACAGCCGTGTAAAGAAACACTTGGTGCATTTAGAGATTCGAACATCTTAGAAAAAGATAAATACTTCTGAGAGGTGATTCTGTACAGTAATAGCTCTCCTGGCTATTAAAATAGGTTGTGTCCACTCTTTATCATTTCAATGGCATCAACATCGGTGAAGGGATTCTCACACTTGTGCCCCGCAGAACAGCTACAGGCTGCAGGCAAATTTTGCCCATAAATTTGTTAAAATGTCAGAGATATTTCAGTTTTTACACTTTTTCTCACTTTCATCACAGTTTGAGATCCATTTTTTTAACAAACGTAACCCTAAACACTAACATGACGTAATCATGTTAAGATGCCTCATTCAGTATGAACACTCACAGGATTCGTGGTTGGTTTTGGCTCTCTAAACAACAGCAGTACATCAAATGGGGACGGTTTCATGGCACGTCGCTCCCACCCGTCATCTTCTCCGTCTGTCTGCGGGCGGAGGTGTCAGGAGAAGGAAGATTATGAAGTGAGCAGTGATTCCACTTGACCTTTTCTGGCTGGCACGGGGGTCGCACTGAGATCACGTCAGGAGCGGCAGCCAGGCCTTGGCACCATTGGGTGCCAGAGTCAGCGTGGCACCTCGCCTGTTCGCTGAGATGGAGATTAGGGCAGGAGGGAGAGGCCGAGAGAGACGCAGGGAGGAACGGAAGCCATAGGAAGATTGGTTAATATGATGCTGTGAGGGAATTTACAGCATCAAGAGTTGAAACAAAAGGACAGAAAATCGTTTCATCATATATTTTTTCTAGCAAAAATACCTGTTTTCTATCATTGTAAACAGGTTATCTTGTTTTTGGTTAAAAAAAGATCTTAAATGACGTCACTGTATGATGACCTTTCAGAAGACCAGACCATTTATTGGTTAATGGAGCAAACAATTGCCAGATTAATCAATAATCTTTAGTTTAAAGTCTTAATTTGATGTTTATCATCCTCGTTTGTCTGCTGCAGCCAATAAAGTCAAGCAACAATTTAACAGTGTGGAGCGTGAATGTTGTTAATTAAAGCAGCAATTCAACAGAACAGTCAGCTGAAGCACACAAAATCCTGATTTTGACAGCTTGAAATCACATTAACTGCATTGAAAAACCTTCTCTCTCCAATATTTTTATCAATACTTTGCAGCTCTGTTGTTTTTGGCATTTTCAGATGTCATCCCTGCCCAACTATTGTCGCCCTGTAGTTCAACAACAAAAGGAATTTGCTGGAAAATAGATATTGCACGCTTGACGATTTGAAATTTATGTGCCACCAAATGGCAGCGGGTTTTCAGCTGAGAAATGCCATCTTTCCCCCGCTGCTCTCTGAATTCCTGATGCTTGGTTTTTACGAGGCTGGCAGGGGCGCCTTCTCCTGTTGCCTCCGCCACGCTCCTCTCTGTGCTCATCCATTATTTATGGCGCATCGGCACGCACAGGCCCCAAAATACACAGCAGCAACACTTTTGAGTTTTTGCTCCAGCACACAAATATGTCAGAGTTGCTGACGGTCCTGACTGCTGTCAGTCCACGCGACCCTGGTGTCAGTACGACTGCTGACCCCCGACCTCGCTGGCCCCCTGACAGCGCAGCGCTAACCTCGTGCCTCTCTCGGTTGCAGGTCAGCAGGGGTCATGAGGGTGTCGGAGGCCCCGGTCGCTGTTCAGAGCAGCTGAAGCAGACATGGGCAAAGAAGTCTCGAATGGCATCGGCAGGCTCAGCCTCATCGACTTCACCAGCTGCATCCTCCTTCGCCACCACCACCACCACCATCGGCTACGCAAGTATGTCTCCTGTTTGTTTCTGTTTGACAAGAGAAGCCAGGCAGGGAACATGAGAGAGAGATGCTCTCAATGTTACCAAAGCCAAGTTTTAAACCAAATGGCGTGCATGCATTAATTGATTTTTTTTATTTTTTTTTTAGAAAATCTGCAAAAAAATACAAATGAATGCATGTTTTACTTTAAGTTGTGGGACTATAAAGGCTGTTTTATGCTTGAGAGACGTGTGCAGGTGTTTCAGGAAACGTGTTGGACGACACAGATCCATTTATGCTTTAAAAAAGTGTCAGCGGCCATCTTTGAGGCGAGCGTCGGTCTCTGATCCTGTTTCCCTGCAGGGGTTCCACGTTTTTTCAGGTGTTCTTAAAATCCCTCATTGATGGGTCACACAGGTGAGGATGTTTTCTCACCTCATCCTCCAGACCGTCCTCAATGCCATATACTCCAAACCTATTTTTTTCCCAGCAGCCAAAGCAAGTAAAGCTGAGTGTCCATCTCCATGGCAACAATAGAGTGCTCTGTCCAGCCAATTGATGAAAAGTGAAATCAAAACAACGTCTGCAACCTTACTAGTTTTGACGGGTGCAGGACACCGTCGGACACGTTCTCATGGCTTTTTACGCCATTTTTGTCTGAAGACTCTTGTTCTTCCAACTTAACACGACCTTTAGAAAAAGGTCACTATCTGGATAAACAGCTGATGGAGTTAATTCTCCAACATGACTGAAATATGACGTTGCTGTTTATTTTATGTTTTAATGTTAAGCAAAAGTCACATGGCTTCATGTTTGTCATGACTGAACTTGTTTGTTTCAGTTGCAGCTTTGAATGTTGAAGATTTTTAGGCTAAAGATCAGCATTAAGGTTATCTTTATTATCCCCGAGGGTATAACAAAGATATGTCGACCACATGAACAAAAACAACACTTTTCTGATTATCTCACTACTATCTCTGATGTTTTAAGGAGATATTTCAAAACTCCTGATGAAAATTCCTCAGAATTTTACTCCTGATTTATCAAATGTGGGAACTTTGCGCCACAATCTAAATATAAAACATTTGTTAGAAGATGATAAATGGTTCCAGCCGTAGTTACACATGAGTCACCTCACGAGAACACAGCAGGGGGTTCTGTAGTATTTTATCACTTGGTTCAGACGTTCAGTTGTTGTTTGAAATGATATTTTTCAGTCCAACGAAAACAAAAGTGTTGACACTGACCACCCGACCTCTGCACAGCTCAGCATTATTTCATTTTAACGCACACGGCGCCTCGCATTGGTTCACATTCACTCATCAGTTACCGCAACATTGATGAGCACTTTCCTATTATTCTGACATGATACTTTCTGATAAATTTTAATCTTATTCCCCAAAAGCAGCTTGAACAATTTGCCAAGTGATAATAAAATTTGAAAAAATGAGTGCTGTGTCGAGCCAGATGTTTCAGTCCACAAGATCAAAGTTATTTGCATTTCCTGTCAATGTGAACTGAGTTTCCACTGGAGTATGTCAAGTCTCAAGTACCACCTGCCGGCCAAACATACAGCTGATGCAGAGAGTCTTTCAAGGTACATTTAAAACAGATTTAACAGGCTAACTATGGACAATCATGCAAATAATTGTGATTAAATATCTACATCAGCCCTAAAAACCCCACATTGGTCGGGACCTACATTAAATGCAGAAAGTAACACTAGAAGTGAAGCTTTTCCCTCATTTTCAAACCTAAGAGGATGCTTTGGTCAAGTGTCCGTTTGTGATAAAGTATTGCCGTAACCTGTGGAGCTGTAAGAAAGCAGAAGTTCATTCAAATCAAGCTCAGCAGTTGCTCTGCGATGCACTTGATAAGCTGTGCCTCAAGTTTGAATGAAAGTAAAAAGCTGTCGTTATATTGAGGGCCAATAGTCCGTAATATGACACAACAATATTAAGGGAGCCATGAATATATATTATAAGAGAAATATGGTGATCTC
>JAPXVT010000018.1:16602218-16613442 GCA_029823135.1 Acanthurus reversus
CTGTTTGATGTAGTTCGACCTCAGTTTAACACAGAGGGCTTCAAAAATGCCCCCGTTATAATTTAGGTGGAACTGAAGTCTTACCTGTTTAGCAGCTTCACGATGCACCTGGCTGTGTGTGTGCGTGTGTGTTGTGTTAGCTTCCTTACTGACCCACATCTGTAAGCACAAAATTAATCTGCATCCATCCGACTCAGCCTCTGTGTGAGACACCGTGCAGCCACGTTACAGGACAAGCTGTTCACATTGGCTTGTCAATGTAATCTGGATTATAATCTGTTATTATCTGCAGGGATAACACAGAGCTTATGTGCATGGCTGCTTTAACTGCATCATATCTTACACGGCAGCGATGGACATTTCACTTTGCATTCATTTTTTGCATTAGTCACAATTAAAATATTGTCTCAGTACATTTGAATTGTTTTATTTCTACGTGAACCTTCATTATTCTCACTGACACCAATTCAACTGATAACTATAAACTGTGAACAGAGTAATGCTGAGGTTTGCATTTTATTTTGACACAGACATGTGACTGACGAATGTGTTCATGTTGTCAGGATTTCCTGCGCAGCATCCCGGGCAGCTTGTTGTGTTGTGAGCTGCATGAAGAATGGATGGACGTTCTGGAGGAAGAAGAGGAGGAGGAAGAACAAGTGCAGGACGTAAAGAGGTAACATACACACCTCTACATTTATTAATGTGATTCTTTCAGCGTTGGAAGACGTTTTTCCAGTCGTGTAGATTTCACTGTTGGATTCGTTTCTGTTTTCCTGCAGGATGATTTCTCGTCTGCCCAAAGAAAACGCTCTGCTGCTGCGCTACCTGCTGGCCATGCTGCACGGTATCCGAGGCAACGCCCAGGAGAACCAGATGACCAGTTTCAATTTATCGGTGTGCATCGCTCCCAGCATGCTTTGGCCTCCTGGAGCGCCTGGAAGCCCCGAGGTGGAGGGAGAAGGAACTAAGAAGGTGAGCAGCTGTCGTGTCAGAACTTTGTCCAACAAAGAAACAGATCTTTTTTTTTTTTACCTGCTTATGGTGGAAACACGGTTTTGGGTTGAATTTTTGATTAACAGCTAACACATTGTTGAATTTGACCCCAACCTGAACAGAGTTGGCTCCTCCTGCTGTAGTTACTTTGTCAGCCAGAATTGTTGCAACACAATGAAATCAGTCTGTCTGAGCCATGCAGCCGCTCAGTGACAAAGACGAGATTGTTCAATCTGTCTGCAGGCAGAAAAACAGAAAAACAGCCCAGCAGCTGCTTCACCGAGAAATAGTGAACCAAGCGTCCACCTTTACGTTATTAGCTGCTGCTGGCTGAAAATCAGCACATTGGCATCTATTGTGTGATTAGGAAATAAAAAAAGAACACAAATGTTGAGCTGCCTAAACTGAATGTCAATTTTGTTTTTGTTAATTCCTGTGTTAATGAGTGCCTTGTAACACCTCTAAACCACCTCGAGCTTTCTCAGAGGAATGTCTCAAATCAGCTTTATAGAAACAGCAAAACATCTCATTTTAGAGCAGTTTGAAATGTGAATCAGTGCAAACTCCAGAGATCATGTCCGTAAAAGCCCTCCGTTAGAGAAAGTTTCAGGCATTGTACCAAAATGTTGCACTTCAAAGTGTGAAAGCCTCGAGAAGTTTGGAGAAATACTTGCACTTTTGTCACACTTGTTAAACATTTGTCTTTGTGTTCCTCTTGTTGGCTGCAGGTTTGTGAGC
This sequence comes from Acanthurus reversus, assembly GCA_029823135.1. Lineage (NCBI taxonomy): Eukaryota > Metazoa > Chordata > Actinopteri > Acanthuriformes > Acanthuridae > Acanthurus > Acanthurus reversus. Next base: position 16,603,953 of record JAPXVT010000018.1, read on the forward strand.
TGGTCAAGTTTATGATCGAACACTGTCAGCAGATTCTGGGAGAGGATCCAGTGTCGCTGTTTGGAGGGCCGCCGCAGAGACTCAACGCCGACGAGATGGGATCAGGTACAGAAACCGCTGAAATGTGACGACTATTTGTGTTTGGCGAAGTAGCTGCAGGTTTTAAAGGTGTAGTCAGCAGTATTTGATTGTTGCAGCTTCTAAATACAACGTTCAAATTAGGCTCCGCCCACCAGCTCCACATCAGAAGTACTTATACTGCTTGTATCTACACAGCAAGCTATCAGGAATATTACATTTCTTTTAATGGAAAAGTTGATCATTTTAAAAGCCAGCACAAGCTAACCGCTGGTGTTTGGCACCTACCTGTCAAACAGAGAGCAGACCAACTCTGCGCCGCTCTTCATCCTCAGCCTCTTCTTCAGTTCTCGAAAGCGGCTGAAAGCCAAACCGGGATTCACTCTTGTCCTGGAACTAACTTTATCCACTTGACGTTTCAACTCACTAAGGTTTTATTTCTTTTTCTTCATCACTACGTCCACATCCGTAATTTCCTCTGATCTGAATGACATCCAGTCGTTATGCGTTCTCCACTCTCTGTCTCACCTGCGCGCTCTCCTTGGCTGGAGGAAACACACCCACTCCCCACCCAGAAACATCCAAATAGTCTAAAGGCTCAGAAGTCACGACTGAGCAGCTTCACTTTTGTACAAGTCTGTATTTTATTTTTTAGGAAGATGCTGCTTCACCTTTAAGTTTTTAACTGCATGTATTTTGGATGTAAGAGGACAACTACTGTCTAATCCATCACACAGCCAACACTGGTCTATTGTTATATGAGGAGGAATAAATTAGATCTCAGCCACATTCTTTTAAACAAAAAGTTTTGGTAAACAGAGATCCAAACAAACACGTCTGAGCTATTTTGACCCCTGAGCTAACGGCTATTTAGCCCAAATAACATTTGACTGGTAACATTTATGTGTTCAGGACAAGTCATCAAAAATGTTTTACAGGAAAGGACACATTTTGATAGAAAAATGTAATTTGACACATGATGCATAAGACAAGACATAATTGAAGATGTGACACAAGAATTCAGAGTTAGACGATTTTAATGTTTGTTTCAAAGGTAACAAATGTCACTAAAAACCCAGAACTTGCAGAAAATCATCCATGAAGTATTTACTGGTTTGTTTCCAAGTCCTGAGCTATAAAAGATGTTTTTGTGAACGGTTTGTTTAATTTCTGTGGTTTTTCTCTCTTCTCCTTCGTCTGGACGATCAGACTCGTGGCTCGACCCTCTGACCGACTCATCGTATGACAGTCTGGAGAATGAGCTGGACAACAGCAGCGGGGGGTCACCCGGCTTCTGCAGCAGACGGCGACTCACGTCCAAACCACTACAAGGCAGCTTGGACTCCATCCTCACATTCAGCGACCACGACACAGACCCAGACACACACCAGACCCACACCGACAGCCCACAGGGCCTCAAGATGCTTCCACTGGGGAGAACCAGGGGCCAAAGGCAGGGCCCCGACGCCTCCTGCCCCAGCAAGGATGCACCAACTGCGGACACCTCATCCACCCTCGACCCGCTGCCCCTGGGTGCTCGACACAGACAGCGGCGGCGCTCAGAGCCAGCTATCGCATACACAGCCAAGTTCGGCCCGTGTGTTCCTGGTGAAGATGAAGGTGAAGATGATGATGAAGAGCTTTCAGAGAAGCCGAGCAGCCACACACTCGCTCACACACACTCAGGAGGTGAGATCAGGAAGAGTGGAGGCAAGCTGACGTTAAACCTACACGGTGTGAGGTCAGCAGCTCTGGAGGCGAGTTCCTCCAGCCTCTCATCCAATCCCACCTCCCCTGCACCAACCGCCTCCTCCCTGGACTCCCCTGACTCCCTGCGCTCCCTCAGCAGCGACCACACATGGGTGACCAGACGGGGGCTTCACCCAACCAAGACACATCCACCCTCCAGCTCTTCATCTGTTCCTTCCTCTGTGGCCTCGACACCCTTCACCATCAGCCAAGATGCGGGGACGTGTCCAAAAGACCCCCCACCCAAAGAACCAGTCAACTGGGGGACCCTGAAAGGCTGCAGGGGCCTCCACCCAAACTCCTGGCTGAAGAAAGGCCGCAGGCTGTCACTCACCCAACAAGACAACTTGGAGAAGGACGACGAGGACAAGACCGGGGTGAGTCTGATTACAATCTGTTCCTGTAGTTCATTAATAACTTAAGTGACATTTTGGGGCGATCATACTTGTTTAATGGTTTCAGAATGGTCAGGCATGTGATTTGGATGGGCTCCTTGGTCTTTCGGCCAGAGCTTTTTCAGGCAGTGCCTCAGTGAGTTTTGGTTTGGTTTGCACAAACCGTTCTTTGTGCTGCTGGAGTTCCCACAGCCGCTGCAAGTCATGTACCACAACATTCATCTCTACCTGCAGGACTTCTGTGCACACAGACCTCAGAGTATTTAAAGGTTTGTGCAAAGTGTCGACTTCCTGTGATTTATAAAGTGTTACATCATTTAAAAGGTAAACATGAAAACGTTTTTGTTTTTTTTCTTCTGTAGTTTAATCAACTTGAATATTTGTTTGTACCCATTACTGTGGATTTGTAAGGAAGCCCAGAGCGGCCATATAAACACTATCTTTGTTCACTCTTATCGAGTTCACAAAATAATAACCTCATTATCACAGGAAAACAGATTAATTTATCCCGTTATCACAAGATAACAAGCCAGTACTTTGTGATCTCAAGATAACAATGAAAAAAGCTTCTGTAGATCAGCAAACCTGTGCGATGAAGTTTGTTTCTGTAAGTTTAGTTTTGAAGACTTTGACATTTTGTTTTCTGCCTGCAGTCTGTGCGCTCAGATGCAGGCTGACAAGTTCCCTTTCACAGAAATACTGGCGTGCTCATGTTTTTGTACAGATGTCATTAAAGAAACAGGGTAGCTGGAAAGAAACAAGGATGGGATCTCCAGCTTCCCACCAATCAGAGTCTCTGGACTCACTCATCACTGTCAGTCAGCACAGATCGCTCTGCTCGACTCGTTCAGCCATGAAAGATGGACTCAGGCCTTGTCGACTGTCAGCAAGTCAGCAAAATAAACACACTAACATGTCCGATGTGATAGAAACTTTTTTAGAAAAGACTAAGAAATGTTTTTAGAAAATGGTCGTCCTGGTCATGTAGCCTTGGATGGGGTGGAGATAACCCCCTATTGGTTTGAAGTGGAGATGAAACATTGAAAATATGAATGTGATTTGTTTGACTTTTACCTGAGGCAAGATACAGCACTGAATTCAAACGTCATATTTATTTAGTATTGCTAGAAAACTAGATCTTCAGGCGAAGCGGTGATGTCAGTGGTTATAGTTCGGCGTGTGGGGACATACTTTACATCCCCAGCGTGGCTCTGTTTTGACGGATGACGTGGAGTTCTGGATTACTCATATGGACGTGCAAACACGAGAGAGGAACCATTCTGAAGGTGGTGAGAAGTAAACTTGGTGAAAAGTTGATTTTTCCGAGTTTAGACTGACATTATCATGTAGCTTATAAGACAATTCTCTTCTCTTTATTTCCAAAATACTAACATGACTGTAGAAGATGAAGGATCTTGGTGGCGTCTTCACTTGAACAGCCTTTTAATCCTTCAAGTCAAGATGCCACCAAGATCCTTCATCTTCTAAAGTAACGTTTCTATTTTAGAAACAGAGAGCTCCCTCCTCATAATGAGAATTGGTTTATAAACTAGATGATAAAGTCTTGCTTTGGAAAAAAAATAACTTTTTACCAAGTTAACTTCTTACTACCTTCATAATGGCTCCTCTCTTGTGTTTTCATGTCCGTATGAATAATCCCAGTTCGTCCGTCAGAACAGCTTGGAAGGTTCACCTGCACCAGCGATGCAACATCTGGCCCCCATGTATCCCCTGACAGGGAACCAGAACCATACCTCTGACGTCACCACTTAGCTTGTCTGAAGGTGGCTGCACCCTGCTGGCAAAAGACTGAATTACTATCTAGTTTTCTAGATATATCTAAAGTTTGAGTTCAGTGCCATATCTTGCCTTAATCAAAAAAGTCAAACTACCTTCATTTTGTTCATGTTTCATCTTCATGTTAACTTGAAACTCTGTTGCACCAAAACTAGTTTAAAATGACAGATGATTGAATCTAAACCTCAGTTTAATTTTTACTGTGCCAAGACTAAATTCAATTCTGTTGCACCAGAATGTTAAACTCCAATTTAAACTGTGAATTAGGCTTACAGGAATTGTTCAGTGTTTCTGAAATGATGTTGTATGAGGTTCACAGTCTGTGACCCTCTGCAGGTGGAGGTCAGCGGTGTCACTTCCAGGAGAAGGGGGGAGAAATCTCAGCAGAAAAACATTTAGCCACATACATAAATGCTTACCTAACAAATAAATAAAAACCGATGTTTAATTGTTCACTAAATTTAGGATTTTTTTTTCACCACTTCAGTTTACCACCAGACAGCCATTTATTTTTCATTACCGAGCCAAACAGCTGATTAGTGGATACAGGGTGATACAGGGCATGGCAGACGCTGGTGCAAGTGGCCATAGTAACATAGAGAGGGACTATGGTTGAAAAAAGTAGTGCCTTAATAACCGGCTGTCTGGAGGCAAACTAAAGCAGTGAAAAAAATCCTTAATTTAGCGCACAACTGAAAAGATACAGATTTATTTTTTAGGTAAGCGTTTATATATGTGGCTACAAACTGTCTGCTCTAAAAGTGACACCGCTGATCTCCATCTGCAGAAGGTTCGTACCGGTTTATCTACCGTTAAGCTAGCTAGCAATAATGTGACATTTGTTTTAGAAAAGCAGCCACTTTAACAGTTAATGTGCCTTTACTTTTCTGACAAAAGTTAGTGACATCGGACACAAGTGTGTAGTTTGCTGACCTTACTTATCTGTCAGGGTTGGGGAAGTTGACTGAGTAGAGCTGACGAGTCCAAAGACACTGATTGGTCTGAAGCTGCAGATCCCTTCTTCGCTCTTTGTGGCTACCATGTTTCTTTAGCAACGCCATCTGCACAAAAACATGACAACACTTAAAACCAGTCAAAAGTCTTTGAGCTTGCAAGCCTGTCTGAGTGCACAAACTCTGAAAACAGACTTTGGAGGCAAAAACCAAAATCTAAAAGTGTACAAAACTAAACTTGCAGTTACAAACTTCAGTGCACAAGTTGACAAAACTGCAGATACAAACCCTGTTTCAAGCTCACGTAAATCACAGGGAGTCGACACTTCCCACAAACCTTCAGATACCCTGAGATCTCTGCTGATACACTCAAGTCCTGGGGGTAGAGAAGGATGTTGTGGTTCATGACATGACTTGGAGCAGCTGAGGGAGCTTCGGAAGCAGAGACAAAAAACCAATTGTGCACTGAGACCAAAATCAGCCAAAGCATTGCCTAAAATGACTTGAAAAGCTGGAAAAAGATCAGCAAGCCCATTCAAATCACATGCTAGACCGTTCTAAACCCAATAACCACAACACAAGCACAATCCCATAAATCTGACAAATTCTTACAATGTGACAAAAACAGGAAATGTTGCTGAAAGCACAGAATAGTTAGATTCTTGTCGCTGTGCATGTTTCTTTTCACACAGGGAGGAGCCACTGATACCTCGCTCACACCTGGAAAACCCCTCCCAGAGAAAGGAAACGCAGGCGAAAGGGGAGGAGGGAAAGGGATCTCCAGCAGCCAGCCCAAGACCAAACCCTCCTGCAGAACCACGAAGGATGCAGGAGGAGGAGGAGGAGGAGGAGGGGGAGGAGGAGGAGGCGGCGGCGGCGGACAGGTGAAGGGCAGGCCTGGCCAAGAGTCCCAAAAACCCAGACCTGTTAAGCAGAACTCATCCAGCCCCCCATCCCACCACCGCTCCACAGGGAGTCTCCAAATTCCCAAACCTTCCTGGTTCCATTCCTCAGAGTCTCCACTTACGGTGCGGCAGCTCAGTGACATCCAGGCCGGCGCCGGAGGCCACAGATGCTCTGCGGAAAGTGACGTGACCAAGCTGAAGCAGTCATCGCCGTCTTTGTTCTACAGGCCGGGTGGGCCGTGTCTGTCTCTGTTCAGGCAGACCAAGTCTCACTCCACCGAGGAGGAGTGCAACGCCAGGCTCTACCAGCGGAGGGGGTCAGAGCCTGGACGCCACGTGGTGGACAGAGCCGCCACACTGACACGGGCGAGGCTGCCCAGCGACCCGGGACTGAAGGCTGTGGAGGGAAGTTCACAGGAAGTGACATCAGAGGCGCGTTTCTGCCTCTCCCCCTACGCCACCAAAGCAGTGAGGGACTACTTCGCCTCCCACCCGTGGAGCAATCCCCAGAGCAGCCAGCAGGTGGCGCTCGCCTTGGTGGAGAGCCGCAGGGAATGGCTGAAGAGATGCAGCGATCCCTCAGCAGAGCCCGACTTTGAGCAGCTTTTGTTCGCAGAAGAGTCGTACGTCTGATTCTGACTGTATGTGAGAGCAAAACACGTTAACAAGACAATAAAGTTATTAATTATTTAACTCAGCACCGTTAAACGACTGCTTTGTGTCATCACACACGTTAGTCTCCACACATTCAGCCTGAGTCTGAAAATTAAACTGGCTCTGCTGGCATAGAAAAAGACTTTGTGCATTTTAAAGTTTGCCTGGAGCTTTTTGCTGTTAACAGGATGTAAATGTTCATGCTTGAATGTCCTCAAGTCTGGATTTAAAGGCTCAGAAGAAATAAACCTGATTTATAATGAAATAATGTTAATCACGCTCAGAGCAGATGGATTGTCTCTATAAATGCATCAAGCCAAAGTTGAAACCTGCCAATTCAAACGACCTGATGTTGCCTTTTCCCATCACGAACAAGTTGGATCTGTTCTTACTGACTCGTCATTTTAAAAAGTCGAGTTGAGGTTGTCATGATGTTTGGACACTTGAACCTGTTTTATGCTTCATTATTCTGTGAACAGCCTAATAAGATTAACTGCTACTGTACAAATAATGTTCACATGCAGTTGATTTGCATATTATGACATTTTATTTCCCAATATTACAGCTAAATTATTTCTGCAACATGTTTAAGAATTGTGTTCTACGGAAGCCCAGAGCGACCATAATCACTACTGTCTTTTTTTCTTTCTGGTATCTCGAGATCACAAAATAATCGTCTCAAATCACAGCAGGATGACGGCTTGTTTTTCTGTGACAAGGAGATTTGAAAAAGTGTTTTCAAAATAAAAGTTGGTTTCCTCCTTATTAATAATTTTTATCAGAGATCAGGAGATCAGGAGTGCCGCCAATAATAATAATAGCAAGTCTTAATCTCTGCCATTTTAATTACGGCTTTTACTTGAGCAGCTGATGGGAGTTGGTCGACATCTTTGATTATCACAAACATGTTTTCCTGATTATCTTGACATCGCAGCTGTCTGCTCTGACTGCAGGAAACAAAACGACACATTTATACCTTTATTTCCTGATCAGGTATGAATCCTCCCCGACAGTGGCAGAGATCGTGAAGGGCCAAATCTGTGTGATCACGAACCAGACACTTGCTTTACATTTCTCCATAATTATCCTGTGATCTTGAGATATCAGAACGAGCTCTCGGCTTCCATAAATTTGCATATTTGGTGGGATGTAACATTTTATTCACGTTATTTCCAAACATTAAAGCTAAATTATATTTGCTACATGTTTTAGAATTATTCTCATAGTAACAATAATTGTATTATTTGTGAGCAGGCAGTTTCACTGCCGGCAGCTTCCTACACGTCTTTACAGAACACTATAGGAGCGTCGCTGTTATTCTGACTTAACTCTTGATTAAAAAATAAGGCATAACATTTGCATATGGACATAATTTATGGACATTTTGGAGTAAAACCAGTTAAACTTTGTAGTGTAAATGCAGCCTGGTGCACACTGTGACTTTGCTTATTTAACAGCTTAAACGATGATTCTAGTTCTGAGTCAAACCATTTCATGTTGCTGTTAGCATCTTTAAACACGTTTAGTTCTGTAGATTAGGTCATCGTCAACATAAATTCATAGGAACTTATAAACATCTGTTTGTTTGTTCTGCTTCCTGCCGTGTTTTTGGAGGATTTTAAGGTCATTACTGAACTGTGATTAGTTCTGTTCGCTGCATAAACCGGTCAAAATATTTGTACGCATTTTTCAGGCATTAGCTCTTAAAGTACTCGTGTTCCTGCTCATACATGCAGCAGCTCAATTTAAAAGATTTGATCATTATTTCCTGTTTGTTGCCAATAATGTGGTTCTCACACAAGCCTGTATTGATATGAATTAATCTCATGCGTCCTGTCTCTATTTATTTTATGTAAATATGATCCCTTGAGGGGAAAATAAGTACAAACTGTTTTTTTAAGCTTTATATTTGATGCAGCTGAACAGTTTTGTTGCTTTATTGTCTCTGCCTCCTTTCTACATGCATGTATTCATACTTTTGCTTTTAATGCGCCTAAAAATCTGCATTTGCAAATAAAATTATAAATGCAAACCCGGTTCAAGTGGTGTCATCATTGGTGAAGAAGAAATGGTCAGAAAAAGGATTTTACAGCATAAAGAAAATGTAAGAACTGACAGTTCAACACGCCGTTAGAAAGGTGATTTTTGTTTTATTACATTGTGTGTCACTCTTTACACAGATATATGTGTGTGTTCTAACTATGTACAATCACATGATGAAATTATACGGTTACATGAAGGACTCAAACAACAGTAGTAGGGGTTTACATGTTTTAAAATAAAATAAAATAAAATAAAATATGCTTTGGGGGGGTGGTGTCAGCATCAGCACAATCTTTAAGGCGTCCAGAACTGTGAGTTGCATCGACTAACAAACGTTTCAGTCACAGTTTCTTTAATCAGCTGTGTATCTTTTCCTCCAGCTTGTTCAGTGATGTGACTGAGTTTACACATGAAGCAAAGAGTGACGCTGCATTCAGAGCAGATCTGCAGTCGCTCGGCTCAAAGAAAATAAATCCTGCAAGGCCTCAGCTCTGATCTTTGTGCAGCGGTCCGAGTAAATTCAGTCAGTTACAAGAAAAGCAAAAGATACTTAATTAAAGGAACACTCTGGAATCCTGTTCCTGTTGATAGAGACCACTTTAAGCTCATTTGATGCAGTACAGTTTGGACAGCCTGATGTTTCGCTGCTAATGCTAATGCTAGCGCTAGCCAATAATAGCCACCACCAAACTCTGGTTAAACACTCCACAGCCACCTAAAGCCAATTGAATATGACGACAGTCTATTGTGGCAAATTTTTGTGTTGGTGGAATAATTTTAGAAGTCAAACATACGGCTGAATTTCTTTCATTTGTGGCTCATTAGCAACAGGAAGTAAACAGTTTGGCAGCTTCCTGTTGCTGTTAACACTTACCAGAGCCACAGATTAAAGGAATTCAGCCATTGTTTGACTTTT
>JAPXVT010000018.1:16688403-16700776 GCA_029823135.1 Acanthurus reversus
CAGGGAGGTCAGTGCAATTATGTGGGACTGAACAGCAGAAATTAGATGCCACCCTGTGATGGTTAGAGAGTGGGGACTACGGTTAAAAACAGGGGTATTTAAACCCCAGCAGATTCTTCTGTAGTTGGGTAACTAAAAAATTCAAATTCTGATTTGATTTAAGAAAATATAAAAATAGATCCACATGTATGTGTAAAGCACGAAAATCAACAACCATTCAATTTAACCTGAGTCACATGTAACAAATTAACACGTGTTGTAAGGCAGAGTAATTAAAGTAGTTAACTGAAAAAATTGAATAAATTATTTAAATATTAAACTAAACACTAGCTGAAAGTAAAACATCAACAGGCAGAAGGAAAAGCAAAAAGCAATGAAAAACCAGTTGAAATATTAGATAAAAGTAACTGATAAGTGAAGTGAATTACCCAAAAGTGGGGAATAAACATTTGAAATAGTAGTGCAGAGCATTCACCTTTTACAGACAATTTCAGTTTTTAATTTTACTGGTAAGACCAGTGTCATGTATGTGTGTTTGCTTGATAGGCAGTTTATTTTTGGTGTCGTCATGTTTAAATCCCATAACAACCTTTCAGCATTTTGTGATTCAGGTGGTCTGCAGGAACTCCAGACTTCTGCTCCTCTCCTTGGCTCTGTATTCAGAGTGGGACGGGACTTTCAGCCAATCATGGGTGATTTCAGAGAGCACTGGTTCCTATTGGCTGCTCTACACTGCACCTCTCAGCGACAGATGACATCACTACGAGCTGACTGGCTTTTGAAACAAGTGGAACGCCTTATGTTCTGAACGGGCAACATGGTCAGCCGGTTTGAGTCGAGCTGAGACGGGCCAGTTTACACCACTGCAACTTTTCCTGCAACCGTTTGGTCTCATCGTGAATCTTTGGCGCAAACTGGACTTCAAAGAGAGCGACAACAAAGACAGGGACGGGAGGGTACGGCGGAGTTGCTTCATTAGTCTCATGCTATAGCTAGCTTGATTTTCCAACGTTACAACCCAGATTTAATTCTCCTGCACAAACAAACTGATGCGTTTTTTATCTCCAGTTAGTTTTGTACAAAAAGTGACCAGGAACAGCTTTTTAACAAACATTACACAGATATATAAACATATATGTTTTTATCATCAAAACAGCCTTTGAGTGATTAATCACAGCTGACAGAAGTTACCTTGAAGGTGGCTTTTCAAAGTCCACATCCAGGCATCGTTCATACGAGCTGATGAAAATCTCCAGCCATAACTTCAGGTAGTCTGGATCCCTCTGAGAAATGAAGAGACAAGAAGAACAAGGGGAAAACAGTTAGAGGTCTTTACAAAAAAAAAGCTGTCACGGTCGTCATGGCAGGCTTTAACTGCAATTTATCTAAATGTATTGTGTGTATGTGTGTGTGTGTAAGTGTGTGACTTTTATATTCAGAGAACAACAGGCTGTAAATGTTTTGTCCTTCATAATTCAAGCAAATGCTGGCAATGTTTTCATTTCCTTAACGACTTAAACATTATATTTTACTTCCTTTGTTATAAAAACTGTTTGACAGGTTCACAGTCAAGTTTAAAACATGCATGACTGTGTGAAGCAAGATTACCAGAACCAACAGACAGACAACAGGAATGTCTCAGGTGTGGCGTGTGGGTGTATCTTATCTTTTAGAACGCGGAAGCTAAAACGTGCACCTGTCACAGCGGAAAGCAGGCCAGGCTGCTTTCTGAGGGATCTTTTCCAACAGCCGGCTGATCGACATTTCCTAAATTCTTGGAACAAAGCTGAGTGAAGGATGGAAGGGCAACATCAGCCACAGAGGAAGGCTGCTGTCACAGGGCAGTTCCTGGCATTAAATCCCCTCAGCCAACAGAAATAAACACAGAGACGCGAGAAAGAGGGACCGACGGGCAAAACTGCTTTGACAGCAAGAGCTGGAATCATAAAGACGTGTGACTGAAAATGTGGTCTAATGAAACCAGTTACAACCAGGAGGATTTACTCTTAAGTATCTCAATAACAATACTGTACAAATGGTATAAATTAGTGTTGGTTCCATTATTGTAAAACCATAATTGTAATGACTCACAATAAATATAGAAAATAAATCACATCTACACAAACCTAAGAACACAAAAGTGAGTCAGCATGCACACTTTCACTGAGGTGAGAAACTCAAAGTTTTGTCAGCAGGAGGAGAGACTATGAGGAGGCTTTTTATTTATTGTTTCAAAGGAAGCTTTACATGGTTTTCCATACAAATGGACTTTAAGTCATTTTAACTCATTACATTAAGTTTACATTTGTTTTTTATCTTCGTAATTGCTCTGCAATTACTTATACAAATTTAAGTTCAGCTATGATTATCATTAAATCTGTATTTCATCAACTCAAATCATCCCCAGTGATGGTTTTGACCCAGAGGCTCTCATGCTGTAATATTATTATGCAATCTTTCCTGATGCTCAACATAATTAATGGTTGTGTGCTGTAGCAATGACATTGTAATAGGGCTGCAGCCACCGAGTACTGTCACAATTATTCTTCAAATTGCTTCTTTTGTCCCAAAAAACAGCCCAAAACACAAAGACTCCTCATTTATTATCACAAATGACACAGAAAGCAGCAAATCTTCACATTTAAGAGGCTAAACCAGCAATTCTTTTTGCTTTTTTATCAAAAAAATGTGTTAAAAGATTAATCAATTGTTAAAATAGTTGGCAATCATCTTTCTGTTGCTTCGAATAATTGTTGCAGCTCTACATTTGCAGCAGAGGTAGAGCTGTTACAGCATATACCACAGAAGGATTTAAAATAATGATGTTATAAATCAGTGACATGAAGCTTATTACAACTTCCGGAAGCTGAAACTGAAATATTGAATTTGTTCTGCCAACAGTCTAAAACACAAGATCTTCATTTAAACAAAAGAAGCATCAAATATCCACAATTCAGAAACCAGAATGATTGAATATTTGGCATTTTGCTCGTAAACAGTCAATCACCTGAAGGATTAATTAATTAATCATTTCAGCTGAACACCCCCCAGACAAGCAGGGTGCAGGACACACAGTAGATGGGCCAATAATGCCAATACCCCCCCCCGCCGCCGCCGCGCATATCCCGTCATAAAGACTTTGAGCCATCTGGAAGGTGTGAATGAGAAATTCAGGTCAAGGACGGCTGAAGAGGTAATCAGGCCAGATTACCACCACACAGTGCATTGTGCATTTAGCTGAGTAGTTTGACCAGCTGAGGTTTGAAGGTCACTCATTTATTTTGAATAGAAATTGAACGTTGGAAAACTGGAAATTTTGACTCGTGTTAAAACCATTACAACTCTGTCTGGGGAGCATGAAAGTCCAAAGTACACTTCACAGCAATCCATCCAATATGGCGGAGCGTCTGAGAACAGATTAATTATCACTGAAAGACCTACAAAAACACAGCCTGGCTGAAGACAAAACACACATTTTTTTCTTTTTTGCAAAAATTAATTCAGGCTTTGGACTCCACACAGACAGACAGTAATCAATAATATAATTAATGTGTAACTCAATTATATCTGTAATTGTATCATCACATCACAGGCAAATGGCACTAATTCACTGCAGACTCCAGACTGAGCAGCCATGCTTTGTGAGGCGTCACTTACGCTGACCATACGCTGTACGGTTTTATAAATGTTGTTGTTTAATTCAAACTCACACTGAACAAGCAAATCAGCTGTGACGTAAAGCCAAAGCTCACAATTTACATGCTCACACTGAACGGTCCGATCATCAGCCTCCAGCTCAGTGCTCAAACTGTTTGTGCAAAAACGGTCTGTCAGCCCCTGCAGACCATCCTGGCTATTGACAATTGTCAATAAAGATTTGTTTGAAAGCTCCGAGTCAGGTTTGTTTACTAGCAACAATGCCAACAAGGCAGAAACGTGCTGTCTTGATAATTTGTGCTATCCTGTGTGTTGAAACCTCTAAAGAAAGAGGTGCATATGGCGCTCCTTCATTATTAATTTTCTTGTTGTGCAGTTGCATGTCGCCACAGCATTTTCAGACGCCACTTCACACAGGCACAGTAAAAGAAAAGTGGCTTGTGGCTCTGCTTCAACTGTGTGAGAGCCTGAGTCGGCCGACTAAAATTTCTGACATGTTAGAAATTCATCCGACCATCTGAAGGTTGTTCAGGAGCAGATGATGTGTTCCTGCTTCCCCTTTTACACTGCACAGCAAACAAAACAGGACAAAGCTGTAAGTCAGCGCAACTCTAAAAATGAGTCTTAGGGCTCAAAAATCAGGTCAAAAAAATCGTAGACTCTACACCCAGCTTTACATGCAAGTCTTAATTTAAAGTACTGCAACACAACAACAGCTGATAGGACTATCATTGGCTTTATATCTATTTGGTCATAAACCAGTGTATTGGACAAATACACATTTTGAGATTCTACCTGCTGCACCGACTTCAGACAGACAGGACAATTTATTTATTATTCTTACAACTGCCTCTGAAGCTGTTGTTGTAAAGTAAAAGACTCTGCAGAACAAAGCTTGAAACTGAAGAAAAAAAACACACAACTGGAAAAAATGGGTTTTCTCAGGAGTGAGAGGGGTTGAGAGGCTGAGTGCTTCTGTCTGCGTGTCAGAGTGGGAATCAGCCAGAACGGAGCAGGAAGTCAGCTCGCTGCAATCGCTATGAAGTCATCAGAACAATCCTGCGACGCTCGCCTGACTCTGTGTGTGTGTGTGTGTGTGTGTGTGTGTGTGTGTGTGAGAGGGAGAGAAAGATGGATGACAGGGAGAAGAAAAGTGAGAGAGACATCTGAACGGACTCAGCGACAGCCACGTGTGAATAATATGTTCTGCAGGGAGAAAACAGCCCGTCGTCTGTGTCCTTCTTTTTCCAGCGTTACCTTATCTGCATGACTCACAGGCGAGAGTGTGAAAAACTCATTTATTTGGTCCTACTGCTTACACTGTTCTTTAACTAAAGACATAAATACTGAATCGTCTCTACGGATGTTTCTGGCAGAATATTAGACGTTGCTCTCCAATGACCAAGCTTGCTAGTCGCAGTGACTGAAGGACTTTGTGCGTGTGTGTGTCTGAAAGAATGTCCTCTTTTAGGCAGCAGCTTGGGAGCACAGATGCCCATTGAGGGTTTGGACTGTGGCAGGCAGGGACACACCCTGTTCTGCATGGCTCTGTTTATCATTCGCCTTCATCACTGGCCCGACACACACATAATGATGAGGACACACACGTAGGAATCTGGAAGCAACAACAGTCACCTTGTCCCAACATTGACAAACATCTTGTGTCTCGATGTGAAAAGAAACAATCCCAATGAGACAATCTCATGTCCCTCCTGTGTACATTCATTATATTATTAGGCTCTTTGCCAAGCTACCACAACACATTCCTGACAATCTGTTTGAACTGACCTCTGTAAAGCTAACAAGGGCACAAGCTACACAGATCAATATATTCATTCTCAAAACTGAGAGCCTCATTGACCCACAGAGGAACTGAAACGGTGGAAGTGATACATGGCCACAGCAAGGATCAAAGTCTGGATCCACTGACAGCCTTCAGTCATTCACATATGATGACATCATGCTCTGAAAAACATAAGATACCTATGATACTGACCTGGGTTAGCAGATCAGGCTCTGCTACGCCATATGACTTCCTTTCAAATGACAATATGTTCCCAGCAACTGATAACAACAGACAAAGGCCCTTTAAAAAAGGTGGGAAACCATTTAACACACAAAACTGCACCAAGCTAACAGACTAAATATATATTCCACTAAAGTGAATAGTTCTTTAAAGGAGAAGTTTGTGATTTGCACATTAAGCCTTATTGAAAGGATATTTATTTATGATCATACACAATGTTCTGCAGAATTAATATGATGAACGGTGCAGTCTGGTGAACGCAGCTCATTGCTGACGTCACCGCTGGCTGAAATATCGAGGCGCAGCGGCACTCAGACTATCCATTGAAAAACACAATAAACAATCATTTCAAAAAACAAGACAATCACTGAATGTTTTGTTGTGTCCTCTCAAGTACTGACACTAAAATGCCAGGACAAACAACAACATACGACCCAGAAATAGCTCTTTCAGCTGCTTCAGGAAACAAACAACCAACATTCAGTGAGTTTCTCGTACTTTATGTCAAGTGTTTATTGAGTTTTTCAACAGATTGTCGTAGCACTTCCAGGGCCCATGTACCTCTGCTGTTTTCAGCCAGTGGTGACATCAGCAAGGAGCTCCAGCTCTCAGGACTGCACTGTTCGTCATAATGTCGCTATTGGACATTGTATGTGATCATAATGAACCCCATGACAATGCTTATCGTGCAAAAAATCAAACTTCTCCTTTAAAGCTCCTCTCCAGGCATTGGTAAAACTCATAGAAGCTCATCTCTGTTCAGCAAAACGACATATTCAGAAGTTTTTCCATGAAATAAACCCCTTCATGCCTCACTCATTGATATGCAACTCTACACCTTTGCCTTTCTGTAGTATGCAAGCATGTATGTACTGTAGTTTTACATTTGCTGTAACTTTTTCTCCAATAATCCAAACCATATAAAATGTCCTGTCAGCATTTGACATTTATCATTGTGTAGCTTGGCGAGCTAACGTTAGCTGACATTATGTAGCACACTGCAGATTTGTTTAGCCACAGTCCTCAGACAGGCGTGGTCGGCGGGCCAGTCAGGTGACTGGCTGCCGTCTTAAATTGGGAGGGTGACCTGGTTGGGTGGAAGTGGCATGGAGTCACTGAAACCACAATGTTTAAAGGTCTCCTCCCTGTAGGTTTGAAAAGACGGCTGTGGTCATTCTGTTTCTGCACCCTCACAGCCCAACAGACCGGCCCAGTCGCCCAGTCAGCCATGACGTCACTGCCAGGGGTGTATTTAAAGAGACCGGTGGGAGGGGTTAAAACCACATGAGGCATGTCTGACACACAATGTGAGTGACATCAGTGTTATTCCAGAGATATTCATAGCACAGAGGGAAAATGAGAAGCAAGAAGGGAACACGGAATGAAATAAACTGCAGTGAGACAGAAAGCTAGCCTGAGGGAACAAACTTTGCATACCAGCACATAAACCAAAGCCTGAGTGAGTGTGTGAGGCATGGTGTGCATGCGTGTGTGTGTGTGTGTGTGTCTACAGAGATTAGACTGTAACAACCAAACAAGCAGCAGAGCCGGAAAATAGACCTGAGTAATCTACTTGAACAAATATGTGAAACCGCGGCACTTTCTCCTCCTTCATCATCTCCGGCTCAACCGTGCGGATTGATTTCCCAACTCGTTTTTCTCTTCCACAAACTGTTTTCACCTCTTTGCCTTCAATCCTTCTGCTAAATCCCAACTTCCATGAGTGTTCGGGTTTATGTAAATGACCGTCTTTTCTCCGATCCAGTCAGAGGGGCACTTTCGAGCATGTTAGGGTGGGGTGACAGGAGGCAGGATGATAATCCGGTGAATGTTAACCAAAAATCCCTCATTTGTAGACAATTAAAAGGAGTGAGGCTTCCAGCTCTACAATTAAGATACAGGACTGGTTGAAATGATGCCTCTGGCTGTTGAGGCATGTTCCCTGTTGTAGGGCATTAAAAGGGCTTTTCTGCAGCAGACAAAGGCTTTAAGAGAGTAACTGGCATTATTGAGAAGCCTGCTAAACCCTTCACTTTCTCTAACAAGTCCTTCTGGATGACAGACTGGTGGAAGAGGAGAGCCACTGCAGCGTTGTGTTGTTGCTTCTGTAGACCAGCAGCAACCAGCAGCTCAGTGTGCTTGGAGACAACACGCTGCCACCAACCAATGACAGGCCGTTAAGAGGATCGCTGGTTACGTAACAGCTTTAGTGCCGTCTGTGACCTCTCAGCCTTCTACAACTACAACGAGCGAGATGGAGTCAACCTCTGCAAACACTGCTGCTTCTCCTTATAGTTCTCAATATAATGTGCTGCTGTGTGATATGCAGTATATAATCCCCACTTGCATGAAACCCTACTGTGTGGAAACCTGCAGGCCGTGATGATCACACCATGCATCCCCTTTAAAACCTGGTATAATAAATTTAAATGTTATATGCATGTACAGATGTAGCAATCCAATTTGCAAGTGGGACAGCTGTGTCTATTTTTAACTGCTCACTCAGCACCTTTTCCACCTTATACATTACAGGCATGTTCACAAACGCAATGATTTAGCCTTTGTCATATAGATAAAAAGTAGGTTTTAACATGTTTCTTAGGTAAAAAAAATCCGAAGCCTTTCACAGTCGTATTCACAAAAGTTACGAGTGTAAACAGACAATATTCTGCAGGCTGATTAAAAAAAATTTAATATATAAACCGCCTACATGAAAGGACTGCTCATACATCTCATCACATATAATCTAAAGTAGCAATGTTCGGTGTGCTGCAAGGCGTAAAGTCAAACTGACACCTCGCTAACAACCTGTGGGAAGACGACTTCTTGCTTGAGTCCTCTTTTTTGCATCAAAGTGTGAAAGTATGGGTTAAGTCTGCTAACGTTCCATAATTTTATGCCACAGAGCTTTATTGTTGAGCAAAATCTGTTGTTGCCCTGGGTGGCATGTTCCCTTTTCATCTAAATGTGGGAACTGTAATTTATTTTGCATACACGTCTCGCTGCCAGAAGTACTAGAGTACCAAATATGGATTAACCTGCAGCTGAAAATAGTCCCAAACAAATGAAGTGAAAACTCAAATATGTGCATGAATTACTAAGAACAGAGAGGGCAGCCTGGAAAAAAGAGAGGATTGAAAACAAGTTAATATCATCGTGTTTCTTCCCACACAATCCCAGTGCAGCACCAGTCTCCCATCAACACCACAACCCCAACAATCCTCCACATGGACTTTGATGCCACAGCTGCTCACCCAACAACTTGTGACCTCATCATCAATATGTGAACAGCTGCCACAGCTGGCTCAAAACATAGCCTGACATTATTAAACAATGTCACATGTCAAAATTCCTAGAATTTAATTGGGGCATCTGTTCAAACAGTGACCCCACCCCGGCCCCCTTCAGCACCCCAGACTGGGTCACCATCAGGTGAGTAAGAATGACACACAGGGACAAGAGAAGACAGCTGATGTCCAGCTGACAGAGCAGGTTGAGCTCGTTCTCCTGTACGAGCTTTACTGTCAACAATACACATCAGACTGAGTCCTCCTCCTCAGAGAGCAGAGCCAGTGCTAACCTCTGACTCTGACTCTGTCTCCACTGTTGTCAATCATTAAACACACAATGGGCATGAGCACAACAATAAAACATACACTCCAGAAGTCATGCATGAAACAACCTAGTTTAGATAGCAATATCTTGTCCACTACTCTGTTTTTTATGCTTATACAGCCTTCACAGTGGCAGTGTGGTCGTTTTTGCTCCGGAGATGCACACTGTAAAATAAGAAACGCGTTGTGCTGAGCTGAGACAACAAGAGGCTGTGAAGGGGAGCGAGGAACCAGGTTGGCTGGGAAACAATTAACCCTTTAGTTGCACACAGGCGGTCTCAGGGCTTTCACATCAACATTCCTCATCTGATTTAGGCCTTGTGACTGCAGGTCTCCTCACAGCCGACATACCCTGGCAACCCTCACGCAGTGCAGAGACACCCCGCTGGCCATACCCAACAAATCACCGAACAGTGAAGACGCTTAACATGTATGTTTGAATGCCTCTCTCTGCGCCTCCTCTGCCTCATGCAGAGAAAAATATTAGCCCCGCAGACCCTGAAACGATCCCTCCTCGCAGTAGTCAATGCAAATACACACTCCTGCTAGAACAAATGCAATGTGTATGCTTGCAGCAATTGCTGGCATTTTCACAAGTGACTGTGACAAGTGTGTGTGGGTAGCAGTGTGTCTGTATACATCTGTTTAAAACCCCAAAACACCCACAACACTCACATCCAATGTTCTATTCGTGTCAGCATTCGAGCTTGGATGCTTTACTTCTCAGGGTGAGGATTATTCGATGTCTCATATCAGAGCTGCAGAAAACAGCTTTGCTTTTATGGGGTAAATACTTCAGTGAGGTTTGTGTACTGTGTGTACTGTGTGTGTTATAGTGAGGGATTACTGTGGAAAATACAGTATGTGTGCAACTGCAGCCTGGCTCACGTGAGGAGCGGCTCAGGCAGGCATTTTTGATTGGATGCCAGGACGTGCGCATGCTTTATCGCCGAGTGAATTAAATCTAGCCAACAGCTGACTCAAGGGGTGCTGTCTCTACTAGAGTGTCATTCATTCATCCCCACTGTACAAACAAAGCAGTATCCTACACACACTGCAGCAGTGCCCACCACATTATGAGTCCATCCTACCATAAACTGATTTTAAAGCCCAGCCAGTGTTAATGTGATGAAAATTTAACTGCTGGATGTTTATTCTGAGTTAAAACAGATGGGCTTTTTTCCCAGCACAGTGATGGTGATGACCACAGCTGCAGAGAAACTGACACCGAGGTACACTGGTTCTGTATGGGTTAATTATTCATGTTTAAACCTAATGTGTCACCCACCAATAAATCCTTCAAAAATCTGCGAGCTATTTCATTAGTTTGGGTTTCACCCGAGTGTTTTAGAATCCTGTAATGTTCTATGTGTTCTCTCTCAGGCATTTGAACACTGAAATGTGTAATTAGTGGGATAAAAAGATGCTAACCATTCCCACAAAGCAATGGCAATCAGCGATTGGTCTAAAAATCAGTCAGCACATGCAAGAGAGAAAAACATCTATGCCAGGAAGGAAACGTCATCACACTGTCCATTACTTCACCTGATGACATTTCCCTCACACAGGAACAAGCCTCACCTTAGTGCAGTAGAGCATCCACACCTCGTACAGTCTCTCCTTGGATGCCATGGTGCCTGAAAGCGGCACCCTCAGGCTGTAGTGTCCGCCGAGGTCACTTCCCTGGCTGCTCCATGGTCTTCAGTCATGAGCGGAACATCTGCTGCTGGCCTGCGATGGTGCTCATTATCATGGCTGTCAAACTCTGGGAAGCTGTAACCCTCCTACAAAGATGCAAAAAAAAAAAAAAGGTGGTGATAGACGTTTTGAGGGAGAAATTTTCCAAAAATTTATTCCATGGCAGAGGAGAGCTGTGCAGTCCCACAGATGTCTCGGTGCAGCTGGGCCTGTGATTCCACTTCTTGAGCCCCTCTCGGAGAACCAGAGGGAATTCTCAGCAGTGCTGTCAATGAAAGCAACACACACTTTAATATTTCTCGCAGGCGGATATTTTATGACACGAATGGCGAAGCTGCTAGCAGCAACAAAATATCTCCACTACCGTTAACGTTTTTCCGTGAGCACTCCGAGCTGCCCTGCTGGCCATGAGTGCACACAGACTGAGGCGATGGTGGTTTGTCCACAAGGCAAAACACACACACCGTTAATAATGTGTGTGCGGCCGACAAACAAGCAACGCCGCTCCCTGACGGTAACTTCGGTTATCCTCGGCTAACACTACAGTGCCAGTCGACCTTACCTGACCAAGCTAGCGTTAGCTAAAAGCTAGCTGTCAAAAAAGCCTTTTTCTATTTTTTATTAGCCTCCCTTTCTCCTCCTCCTTCTCATGTGACAGAAATGCCTCGTTGTCCCAACATGCCCGGCCACAGGAGCCTCCGATAAAAAAAACGTAACGTATAAATACAAGAAAAAAGTATAAAACCGTCGACAAATTGAGGACCACTCACCTGCGTGAAGAAAAGACCAACTGCCACTGACGCCGTCTCCAGAGTTGTTGTATGTGTCAAGCTTCGGACAATTGGACCGCGCGCATAGAACCAATAACAACTTCCTGTCGAAGTGACGTTGGATTTATTTCAAAATAAGAGAGTCAAACATTAAAAAAACGCCTTAAAAACAATAACATCTATATAAATATATGAGTGTGAGTATGCGGTATGAGGGGGTGTGCGGTGAGTATTTGAATGTCCCTCCTCATTTTCTTCATTGTTTGAATGGCATTTTTCATTCAATTCTTCTTTAAAGTAAGTGTAGATTTTATCATGTGTGAACAATAAGGTTGGCATTTAGATAAAGGAAATGGAAAGGATGAAGGAAATGGCTCAGATAACGTTACCTCAGCTTTGTTTACCCTTTGATAAACACTGAGGCCATGTTACGTTGTTATTAGTGGGTATTAGCTGCTTAATTTGAGTTACTTATAGCTATTAAGAGCACTAGCAAGCCTGGCCAGCTAAGCGAAAGTCTATCGCTGAAGTCTGAAAAAAGCAGCTCTCAACATTTTGCAGCATTTAACCAAACCAGACAAAATAGCCCAACTTTACTTTTAGGGCCC
>JAPXVT010000018.1:16757992-16773919 GCA_029823135.1 Acanthurus reversus
TAGGTGGAGGCAGGCTAGCACTTCCCATTGACTACCAGTGTTTGAGCTAAGCTAATTAGCGGTAGGCGAGCTCTGCCCGTCTCTTCCTTGTTACTGCACACACAGTCCAAAGAATGGGATCTATCTTCTTGTGTGGAACTCGAGAGGGAGGCAGATAACAAAAAGAGAAAAAAAATGTTGCCATTTCCCTTTAAATGCTGCCAGTGATTGCTATTATTTGTTTTTCATTTGTCTTATTTTGAAAATTAGGTGATTTTGTTTTTAAATTGTGCTAAGTGTCAGAAATTAATTTATGCACTTTACCAGACTGTCAGTCTTTCATATCCTGTTCACCTGTAGCTTCTAACCCTCAAAAATAATTTGATAAATATCCATCAAATACAAGCACTGACTGTGTTGTCCTGCCAGGTGTAGATGTATCCGTCCAGGTTGAGCACAGGGGTGACGTAGAAGTCCATGTTCTCCATCATCTCTCTCATTTTTGAGTCAGTTTTGTATGTTTGCAGAATCTGATTTGAGGGAACAAAAATGAATGAAATTTCATGTCATATTGAAGGATGTAGGATGTAATCTTTTTCACTTGTTTTTTCTTTACTGTAACTTCATATAAACTGTTTTGAAACTCATCTGAACAATATTTCCTGTTCATTTTTAAAATGTAAATGATAAATGGTGGGTTTTTGGTGATCGCTTGTCTGTTACCTGATTGACAAAGTACTGACAGAAGGCTGGGGCGATCCATTCCCTGGCGTGTATACCACAGTCCATCCAGATAGCTTTCTTTTTCTCCTCACTATCAAAGCCAATCTGGAAGACAGAAAGGTATTTGTCTGCTGTAGTACACAATCACACACAGCATCAAAACACTCCAGAATCCCCAAATTTTTGGTGTACCTTGAGTAAACGAATAACCCTCTTCTCATAGGTCTGTCCGTACTCCACAACGGTCACGACATCAGGGTTAGCCTGTGCTGTCTGATCCATCCATGTGTTGATCTGTGCAGAGAGGAGCATTGTTACACATCAGGGTGTCGCTGCATGTGTCAGAGTGATGTGTGTGAGGGAGGTAATCAGGCTTTCTCACCTCCGACATGGGATGGTATTTGAAGTAGTCATACTCCACTCTGTTGTACACACCAAAATAGATGAGATACATGAGAAGCAGTGGTTTACTGAAGCACATCCTGCCTCAGTATTGCTACATCCTGCTTTACAGGAGCCTCCTCACGCTGAAATGAAAATGCTGATCATTGGTCCTCTTCAGAGGGGCCACTTCTGCACTAAACTCAACAGTGTAGTCTGCAGTGAAGTGTATAAATATTGTAAAATGACTATGTATTATAGTTTGGGATTTGCTTATTTAAAAGTGGCAATATTGCAGTTACAGTTGCAGCAAGAGCAGAAAGAGCCTTTACAGGAAATCGTGCATTAAAATAGTGCAAAACATTTGTTAGAGTACTCCCACAACTACCCACAATGCAATGCAACAGCCAGAGGAAAAGGTAAGTGCTCCACAGACTGCAGTTTATTTCTGCTTTGTATTCACACCTAATTGACACTGACTTGAGTGACATCACTTAAGGCAAATACTCAGATTTTGTGCAGCACCCACTGGAAAAAATTTCAAAGGAGAAGTTGAGAACTAGAAGTGCACCGCCGTACTATAAAGATATTTACAATAATAAATAATATAATAAAATCTACAGCATTGTTATGATGAAAGGTGCAGTCCTGAGAGTACTGCTAACTGAAAATGGCTCAAAACAAACACAGGAGCATGTGCAACCAGCCAAAAAAAATAAATAAATAAATAAATGTTTGTTTTAAAAGATAAGAAATTGCCAAATGTTTAATGGTTTTTGCTCACGTTCCAACACAAAAACACAAAGTTAAACAAAGGCATATAACCCAGAAACAGCCCTTTCAGCTGCTTCACCAAAAAAACAGCCATTTTAATGTTATATATCCATGTTTAACATGAGAGGACACCCCTAAACATTCGGCGGGTTTCATGTCTTTTAGAACAAGCGATGTAACTTTTTCATGCTTTTGTGCTCAGTGACAGCTCACTAGTTCAGGTGACTATAAATGGAGAAACAAATAGCGTAGCTCTTCCCAAAATACAAAAACAATGTTAAATATGTAAAAAGGGACACTTCACCACGAAAAAATCACACACATTTCACCATAAAACCACAGATTTTTATCTCCTAGCCAACTATAGAGATACCAGTTAGCAGATTGTAGCTGTTTGCGGTCTTTTTGCTAACTGTAGCTTCATATTCAGTGGTTTCGTTTCTCTCATCCAACTGTCCGTAAAAATAAAATGAGAAAGCGTAGTTCACAAAATGTTGAACTTTTCTTATAACTGTTTTAATTGGATGCATCATTAATGATAATAATAATCATCAAGAACATTGTGCTAAGAAACCTCTGTACTTTTAAAATATATGTCTGAAAACATTAGCTTACTTTTACTTCTTTCAGCCTCAAGAGCTACATTTCGAGTTGTTCCACTACCTGTATCAGAAAACGGAACAGTATCGATACCAGGGAGTATGCCAGAAGAACAGAGAGAGTCGATGGAGTGAGCTAAATGTCTGCATTTGTCTATGTCTACAAAAGGTGATGTGTAATAAATCAGATTTTCCTCGATCTTAGTTTTTAAATTGTTGTTGCACTACTGTTTCATAGTATTTTATTTAAATCCTTTTATTTTACTAAACTAGTATTACACCAGAAATTTTAAAGGAGTTGTTATTTTTTGTGTCATTCAGTTTTTATGTAAAATTTTTATTTGTCTTTACAGCAGTTAAAAAAAGCTCTAAAATCTCTTTATCTCTTATTGTCCAGCAATGTCTTCGTCCCCTAATATGTCATAAATTTAATGGATTATTATAACTGTCTTTTATAACTTTCTTTTAATCACTGCCTGGGGAATGCCACTTTAAAGCCTCTGGAGGGTTTTGGGCAATTCTCCGCTTTCTTTTTTATTATGAGTTATGGATTATTGTTTTTTTTGTTTGTTTTGTTTTTTAATATAAAAAGGAATGAAGTGAAATATGTGGTGGTATCAAAACACTACTTGATATCGGCTGCAAAGCAAATTTGGGTATCGGAATCAGAATCTTGAAGGAAAAAATGGAATTGAAACGTTTCTAACTACAATGTAAGTATTCAGATGAATCCAAAAGTAACTGATACTGCATTTTGTTCCTGAGTTTGAGCCATCCACAGGATTGCAGGCTTTTAATGCATTGCAAATATGAGTCTAGCAGAATTATGTTCCCAGCCTTCTGTGTTTGCCTTCTGTAATTTTTGTAGAACCGTCAGTATGGAATTTTATAAATAAACTCACCTCTCTACTGCAGCTGCTCCCACTGCTGAAAGCAGCGCCATGAGGCTCAGTCCCACTGAGTTTAGCATTGTCAAACTCCTCGTTTGCATCTGGTCAGTGCACAGACGTTGGGAAGGAACAAACTTATATAAAGGACGTCCATCAGATAAAGAGACACCTTTGCCTCAGCTGCAGACCACCAGTGAGAGGAGCACTCGCTATCACTGTGTTGGTTAATGTTTAATCTGAACTGATTATATCATTTTTGGTAATAAACAAAGCAATATAAAATGTGTTATCGCATTATGTGGAGGATGCACTTTATCCATGTAGAAGCATGCAGTGATTATCAAGAAACAGAGATGCATATGTTATTAATATTGTGTGTGAGCCTGTTCAGTCTCAGGGATGTCTTAAACATGCAGATTTTTTAAAATTTAAATATCCTAACAACAATTACTCATTGTCAGTAGCTTGCATTCATCCCTGTCGGATGGTTTACTAATCATTCACAGCGTAACGATAAAAATAGACATAAGAGCATTCTATACACTAAATTAGGGTGTAAACTTCTCTGTACGCTGTTTGTTGTGGAAACTAATTTCCTTTTTAGAAAAATTAATAAAACAAGGTCTCGCACAAAAACTTTGTTTAATAACGTGAAAAAGAAATTATACTCCAAGCGTACATAAATTGGCCAAAGGGTCAGAGCCAACACACAGAGAACGTGCTCGGAGTCTGAACCCAGTCTCAAGATAAAAACACCTTTTTATGAGCGATAAAGAAAATTAAAACATTTTGCCAGAACAGTGACATTCTGTTCTTATCTCTGTCAGTCTGACCTCCAACCTTGAGGATCCTTTCCCTGCTGAAAGAAAAACTCCCAGCATGCAGGAGATCTTGTAAATTAAGTTACATAATGTTGCTTGTGTGCAAAGAATAATTCAACCATATGTGCTAATGTGTCACATATAAGAATTACACAATAGTGACAAATATATCATATGCGTATATTAAAACAAGGTGATGAATACTAAATGATGACTATTTTTTCACCACAATCTTATCTGACCTTTTTCACTAACTTTTTCTATTTGATCTTGTGTCCTTCCCCACGGCTAATTTCAACTTTTATTTGCATCAGCTCAATCTCACTTAGTTCCCCCGAGTTCAGATTTACCACTCATGTCTCACAGCATTGGGGTGAACTGCTGTGACATCAAACAGGCTGTTGCTTCGGTAAGTTCTGCCTCAGAAACAGAAACGCAATATAAACTCTCATGAGACATAGAACTGTGTGTAATTCATAACTGTTCTATTTGAAGTGTGAGACCTTGGAAAGTATTACAGCAATATTTTTCCACCGTCCAGTCCGTAAACACACACTAATATTGCAGCAAGAATGGATGAGGGGGAAGATTAGATAAGGAACATTATGTCAAAGACATGAGAGGAAACAATGATCGGCAAGACTAATGAAAAAGAACAAAAGTCCACACAGCTGAGCCATAAATGCAGCACACATAGTTCAGCTGTTTGTGTGGGCAGTCCCCTGTCTATAGATCACTGTTGCTGATTATCTGATTTGACTCTTTGTAACCTTTAAATCGGCGGTGGTGCTGGTATTATTGTGTCAACATAGCGTACAAGTTTGTGATCCAACTTTGACAGACGTTCTGTACTTCTTGCTTCAGCTTCTGTAACTTTTTAACTTGTTTGATCCCTCAACTTCTCACCAAGCTCTGCCATTAACTCATAATTTGTCCAACATTTGTTTTTTTCACCAAAGTGCTTTAATTTGTGACAAGTTCTAATTAGCTAATACAAGCATGCTAACATGCTAAATTTAAAGCTAGAGTAGACTTTTTTTTTAGGTGTAATCAGGCAAAAATCCCAAAATAACAGTCACAGGATATTTTTGGCCAATGACGGGTCATTTCAGAGAGCATGTGTTCCTATGGGCTGCTCTGCACTGTGCTTCTTAGTGACAAGTGACGTAGCTATGAGCTGATTGGCTGTTCAAACAAATGCGATACCATCACTGTAAGTGTGGCGTCGATGTGAGTCGTGTATGTGCAAAAAGGTGCGCTACACTACTCAAACAAACCACGTCACAATCTGAGTTTATTAACTGTGCTGCATAGTAAAGCTTGCGTTAGTCTAACTAGCAAGGATGCTAGTGCTAGTCAGCTAACAGGGCTGCTAACACCAACATCACTGCTTGCTTTAGGGCTAGTGCTAGCTTTGTGGCTATCGCTAAGTTAGCCAGAGTAGTTAAAGAGTCAGTTCAATGGCTCTGGTGCTAGCGATGGCCTGTGGTGTTCATTTCAACTTGTGGTGCCAAACTAGCGCCGGGCAAAGACGCTAGCATAATGTTACCCCTTAACACATACTTCAGCTGCCCTAACTAGCAAATAAATTACTTTATTAAATTTAATTAATTCAACAGACAACGACAACCTTTGCCTTTTCACGTAACTAACCATCACCGCAGAGAAAGATCACCTGCGACAGTCTTTGGATTTTGTTTTGATGCTATTTAAATTGCTTTTTCAGCCATGGTAGCTGTTGTTGCTCATGCCAGAGCTTGTTGCACTGCTCTGTCAGAAGCTCTTCTGTTTGTTTGATTGTAGGCAATAAGCTTTTTTGGCGGCTGTAAAGTCTTGAAATACTTTCATACTTCTAGTGAGGCCTGGGATTTTACCTGGAAAGCCAAAAAAATGTTTGAAACAGTGATGTAACAGCAGACAGCAGTTAAACTTAAGTCACTTTTGTGGAATAAGATAAACGAGTTGAGAACTTTCCTTTGGATGTCACAGTATTTTCTGGTTACTGTGTCTAATGTTTCACAACAACTCTCACAAAACAGGCTTACAAAATGAAAACACCTGTATCCAGGTATCTGCTGTTACACATATGTCAATCAGATATGTTAATCTCTGAATTTGAATTTGTTTAGAGTTTTTAATATATTTGTTGTGTTTTTAGTGTATTTGCTGTACATTTCTCTGTATTATTAATCTCCTCCACACCTGTCCTGCATCAGCCTCGTTAGCCCCGCCTGCTGCCTGCAGTTCCCTCAGCCAATCAGCTTCTTCCCTGTTTCATCTTCTGTTTGCTTGATCTCTTGCTGTGACACACACAGGAACATTTTTTTTAAATCAAATAGAATAACACAGCAGCAAATGCTGAAGAATAGAGTCTGTGGTGTTCAGTTTGTCAAGATTAAGTAAATGATGCAGTGTAATGATGATTTTAGTGTTTAAAATCAGACCCTAGACCATAAACCACAATTTAAATAAAGCCTACATTTAAAAAAGGCCAAATAATAACTGCAATGTGTTTCTACTTAATATATCAGGTCTTCTTTTATTTCTCTGCATCCACCAGAAGGTTCAAGCCTCAGATACTTGAACACCTTTTCTCCTTCCAGCATGCGACTGCAGTACTTTAATTCTGCATTTTTTCTTCCTCTTATCTTTCTACTCATGTTTCTAGTGCTGCATTGCAGCAGTGACCTCCACTTTAATATGAAAAACCTGTGAAAGTTGCACTGAGATGGCTGATCATGAGTTTTGCACCTTTTATGAGGGACATTTTGTGTCTGAAATAAGAAATTGGCAGCAACTCTTTGCGCTAAGAGTTTAGAACAAACTTATGAGTGAGTTATTCTAACTAGAATGATGTTGCTTTCTCAAGCGTAAATGTAAAATCAAAAAGGTGGAGGTCTGCTTTCATGTGGACATGTTTCACCCAACATCTGACCAGCAGATGTCAGCAGAGTGCTGAGTTTAGATTAAACCTGTAACAAAAGCTCATCAGAGGAAACACCTGAGCATTCAATGACAGTTTTCTTCTAAAATAGTCTGTTGGTGGGAGTACATCATCGCCTGCAGTTCAGAAATGGATAATCTGATAAAAACCAAGTGTATGTAGGTGTTTTTAGGTTGTCAACAGATAATTTATGTAACCTGATATTCTTGGCAAGGCCACACTGCTTTTAATCCAAGTTTAAGCCCATGAGATTAATTAGTGTAGGCGTGCAGTCTTCCTTCAGAGTTCTCCGTCTCAGTCCATTTTGCATCCTGACAGTAAAATGCTTGCATGTTAACTGCGCCTCAGCAAACCAAGTATTTGTTCCGGCTCCTTTGCTGACATGTGCATCATGTCTATTCATGAGCTGCAGACGGAGACGAGACCTGTCTCAGCTTTGGCCCCTGTGTGCACAAACCCAGGATGTTTGTGTAGATGTGTGTGTTCCAGACAGAGAATCAAAGCAAACATCACGGGCTGTTTCTTCATCATGACGGATGAAAGCACTAATGCTTTTGGATGAGAGGGGCAGGCTGTTATGTTGCACTCAGGCACAAGCTTGCAACATTTCAAAAACTGTGTGTGTGTGTGCACATGGTATTAACCAAGCTGATAGCATAGTTTCGCTTAAAAATATTGCACTGTTACAGATCATTCTTTTGGATTTTGGGTATTTGTTCTGTCTTTGTGCCCTTAAATATTCTCCTCTTTCTTCATTGCATCACATGATAGTTTTCTGATAAGCATTGGACTCTTTGAATGATGAGGTGCTGTAAATTTGAAGAGTGCATGTGCTGAGAAAAAACTATGTCAACATCTGGACAGAATGCAAAGCTGAGGGCTATTGGCGGGTTTTTGGTTCACACATTCCTGAGAGACTTTAGGGATAAACAACAAGTGTGCACAAGTTTACAAAAAGTATGCAAACCCAAGTGACAACGCTGCAGGCGAAAACGTAACGTCACCAAACAGAATGGGTCAGTTTTCTCTTTCTGTTTCCTGCGATAGCGCCAAAAAGCCTGAACTTGTATCATTATCAGCAGCAACAAACTGCCATAAGCGGCAGTTTTCTTAAAATGCTGTTTGAAGCTGGCTCTAAAAGCTCGCCAAACCCTGTCCACTCCACAAAAATGCTAAGCTGATCTAATGAGCTCCTCTTGCTTCATATTTAACAAAGATATATGAGAGTGGCGTCCATTTCCTCATCAGAAAGGCCATTTTCTTTACCAAAATGTCAAACTATTCCTTTAATTATGAAGCAACAGCCAGGACCAGCTTGGCTTATATTTGCAGCAGGGTTGGCTTTAGGTAAATGTAAAGATGACGACTCGTGCTAATTACAGAGCTTTAGATGTGCTGGGAGGCAGATTTTTTTTGTTTGCCTTTAGACAGAACCATGTGAGGATTTCCCCCTGCTCCAAGTCCATGTGCTAAGATATTCACATCACAGGATAAGGAGAAATATCCACGGACAACAAAGAGAGATGAGTCATGAATATAGACCTCCAAATGCACTCACCTAGGGCCAAAGATTCATGTTAAGCTCGATTTTCTCCCAGTGGGAAGGTTTCACTTTGTCACCATCGTCAAGTAGACATCTTGCAGAACTTGAGGAGATAATCATCATAATGAGACAAGTGATTACACTGGTCATAATGAGCTGAGATAATATTAATTAATTCTCTGAAGGACTGCAGAGCTTTGAGGACACTATAGCTCAGGTGCAGTGAGACTCCAGCAGCAAACCTTCCATCAGTGTGAGAAGCAAACTGCTGATGATACATTTCACATCACAGGTTTTATCCTTGTTTACCAGAATGTCGTTTAAAATTAGACTCTGTCAGAAACAACACACAAATAACATGCTTAGATTCACAAAATGAGAAAGAGCAAAGAAAAACACAGGACACAGATTCAGTTCATCTAACTAAACTAGCATGTAACACAAACAATGCTAAGGTGTAATGCAAACAATCAAAGCTCAACAGGATGAAAACTGTTGATTTCAAGAGGTCCGGACGGCCTCAAATCATGATAACAACATGGACTGCTCATCTGCTACATGGCCAACTTTGGTCAAACTTGTTACAAGCAGATTTCATTAATTTATTATTATTTACTATACAAAAAGTACGTTTTTTTACTGTGATAGCCTACTAAATGAAGATTTTAAATCCAAAAGACCATGCTAATGTAAATCTTCTCTGTAGTGCTCTCAACGCTTCAAAAATGGACTTTAATATAACCTGAAATATTTTGTTATTTTTCAAGAGATGCTGCTACTGGAAATTGATAATATGGAAGCCATACTCGACAATTTATTGCAACCAACATTAATTCATTTTTTTTCTGTTCAAGTTCTTCACTAAAGTGTGGCCATTTTACATGACTCCACGTCGTGTTTTTGCATCTTTGCCATTTAGATTCAACATTTGTTTGCCTTGAATTTTTTTTTTTCATATAAAAGATCATTTAAACCAACTAACTAATCTGAATTGTTAACATACAGGAAAATCTTACCCTCAACTGCAGATTTTATCTGGTTTAAACATAAGGTAAATGAGGAATAACCCCGCATTTCATTTGACTTGCAAAATTATCTTTTGAATTGACAAACATCAATTTGAAATTGCACAATTTAATTTAGATTTAAAATAAATAATAATTTGTCTCTTTCCATCGAAGACCGTTCATATTTTTTCCAACAAGGTCCCATGGACTGAAAGTAGACGGGCCGGACTTAGCCACTCTATATACGTTCAACATCTGGTACGGGTTGCCCTTTGTGGGAAAACTGTCTGCCGATATTATAGAGGTTCTTGTTACCCTGCAATGGTTGTGGATGGTGCATTTGCAGTGTTTTTCAGCTCTAGGTGGACTGCAGTTACTTGGTGTAACCTGCTGAACCATCAGCAGGGTACAAGCACATGCAGTATGTCATGGTTTGGTCAGTTTATTTCAGACAGGACTCCCGCCAAAATTGAGATGCCTTTTTGTAAGGCAGCAGGAATTCCCCCAAAGGAGAAGTGAGGGAGGGCATGTTACAAGAGAAATGAAACATGGCATAGGGTTCCAAGGATTGATCCCTGTGGAACACCACATCACCTGACCGCACCTGGATCTGATAAGGTACCATTAATACCTGGACACTGGATATAATTACTTGATTTAAACCACTAACTCTAAGGTTATTACAGCCAGTAGTGTCATATTTATCACATAGCATTGTTATATTAACTGTACTGAATTCCTATAGAAAGTCGATATAGTAGATTTATTTTATGGGACTGTTAGTGGAGAGAATGATGCCCATCATTAGGCTGATATTACAAAGCAATGTGCCTCCACTAAGGACAATTCACTCATTTTAAGAGTTTGTATCTTGTATGTTATTATTATGCCCCAAGGTGATTCACACACTATAATCACCCCCCATTCCACTGCCACAATCATTTTTGTAAAGTTAAAGGTCAATTCTCCTGTTTCTAGCTGCAGGAAACACTGGTGTGTGTTCATTAGTATTGACTGAGCCATCCTAGGGCACTCGTGAATTCTAGATATGGGTGAGCTGACATTCTCTTTTATGCACATCGGTAGCTTTAGTGTTTTTCTCATGCTGCCTTTGCTTGAGTGGATTTATACATTATGATTTTCAGTTCTACTAAAGCAAAAATGCCAACAAAATGCCTCTAGTGGAGCCGGATGCTTTTGACACCATGGAGAATCAGAAGGCAAACAGTTCCCCATCTCGGCAGACATGCTGGTCATGACCTGTGTGGAGACATGATACAGTGAAAATCAATATGGAGAAGCCGCCAAGCTCACAACATCGTGGGTTTGAGAGGCAGCAGCAGGGAGAGACTTTTGGCTTTCCTTTAATAAGCCTTTATCTTTAAAAAAATGTGGAAGGAACAACAGCACATGTTAGGCAGGCTGGAGCACCACATACACACACAACACACACACACACTTCCCACGCAAGAGCAGTTTGAAGAACTAACAACAGCGGCAGCAACACTTGTAAAACCATCAGCAGGACTGACAGCAACTACCTTACAAATCACAAACACAAATAGTGACGCCCTCCTCCCCCTCAGTGCAAACTGACTCCCCCTCCTCCCCTGCAGCCTCCACACATGTTTTAAAGCATCAGTATCATTTCTGAAGCAGTAAAACATGATCAAACCCAGAGACACTTGGAGATCGTTGCACGTAAAGCCATCACACTGCACATCAAGAATCCCAGAGCCTCTCACCTCATTCCTGCCAGTCAGTCAAACCGATTTTAACAGCTGTTCAACAGGTTGCAGAAAACCTCCACAACATTCTCCATTTTGAAACAACTCATCTGGAAGAGTCAAGGTGTAAACAAGACAGAGGCGTTCGCCTAAAGTGTGTAAACACTCTCATCAAAAACACAGGATGTGCAATATCTTCTCCTCTACCAAAACCACTTTGTAACCATGGCACCATCCTCAGCTTTGAATCACCAGACAATTTAGGAAAGAGGGTAGCCGGCTGTTTCCAAACCTTGCAGAAGGCATCTCTTTGTCCCACTGATGATCCCTCCTGACATCCTGCAAGACCTGGAGGTTTTTCACTACAGCAGAGAAATCAAAAGCATCCATTCCTTGAGAGAAAGAGATGGTTCTGGTATTGATCCACTGAAAGGGTACACAGAATTAAAGCAATAAGAGGAGAGAGGAGTTCTAACAAAACTGGTGAAAGTGATCCTGTAATTGAAGGAGAGAGACTTATGAGAACTTGAGGAACAAGAGAGCCTGTCAGGCAGGGCCAGTCTGAGCTTTCGAGGTTCCCTGGGTGAGATTTTGCTTTAGGAAGCTTCACCTTAAAATCTTTAACGCTCACTTGCTGCTTCAATATGCCTTTACAAAATCACTGATATCTAGATAAATATACTGTAAGCTTTCAGAACAAAATGTCTTGTTACTGCAGGAATTACACTTAAATATATTAGCATATTAACACCTCAAGTTTTCTGGCCTGCTCTCAGATTCTCTTTGTTTTGGTTTGTATGTTCACATAATGAGCGACTCATTACAGGCAATAAATGTGCCACCAAAATACAGATGTTTGCCATTTTTCCTGTGGCTCCTGAAGGTAGTAAGTGGTCTAGAATTTGGATTACATCCCTTTCTCTCTCGACCGCAGCACCCACCCACGCAAAATTTCCCACCAAAGACTTACACTTGATGGATACAACCTCAGCAGCATCAATTAATGGATGAAAAAAAGAAAAAGAAAAACCTTTTCATGTATCAGAAACAGAGGTTATCTCAAATGTATGACAGCTTAGAGCCACTGAAAAATGAACTGACTGAAGTATTTCAAGTACAGCTTTAATGTAGCTGAATTTTACTTGAGTATTTCCATTTGATATGACTTTAAACTTGTATTGACCCCCCCCGCCCCCCCCCCAAAAAACCCCCAAACAAATAACAAATGTGGTTTGTTGTCCTTTTCAGTAGCATAAAATTTTATAAACTTATCAGAAAATTATACAAAGCCTACAAAAAGCTGTCCTTTAGTTTGGTTTGCAGCATCACGCATGCCCTAGTTACTCTCACTTATGCCATCGTAAGATACAGAATAATTATTATTTTCTACGTAAAAGCTTTTTAGCAAAAATGGAATACAAACTCTTTACTCATTAAGTAGCCTAATGTAATTGCTTTACTTATTACTCCATGACAAAACTTATTTATTATATTATTTTCAGTTACATTTCATAAAATTGGTAATTGGTAATTTCTTTTCAAAATTCAGACCTTGCATGTGCACCTGTGAATGCACAGCTAAAGCCCCATTTGCATGTGAGAAGTGTTACCTGTGGACCTCAGGCCATTTGTAATAACTGAGAACGTCTGTAATCTTAATCTGGTTGTAACAAGTTAGTTTATTACTGTAATATATTACTGAAATTGTAGTAGTAATGAGTTATACTACTCATTACTGGAAAAAATAGGCTTACAAATAACTGCCCATTTGGAATTTAACATTGTAATTAAGCTAACTGTAGTTAAATCTTTCTCAGTAGCTTTAACTGATTATAATTTATCGTGTAGTTTCAGTGGAAAGGATTTAGTGGCATCTAGTGGTAAAGTTGCAAATTGCACTCATTTTAATAGCCCTGCAGGACAAACTACGGTAGCCGTGAAACTCGGAAAAAACTTGAAAAGCCGAAGCCTCTGGTTTGTCCATTATGGGCTATTGTAGTAAAATGGCGGACTTCGCGGACGACGACTCTCTTCATCTTTAGATTATCGTTAAAGAGGGCTCATTCAAAGGTAATGACTATTAGGTAACTATTCTAATTTCCAGGCGGTTATCCTTGAATGAAAACATATTTATGAGCACTACAGTTCTTTTGGTCATATTCTACAAATAGGTTACGCTAAATCCAACATATTAACTTTACGCAGAACTAAGCAACTCTGTAACCTGCGTAGACTTGTAACTAGCTAGCTAGCTTACTCCACAATGCTAACACCAGCTAATTTTTTTTTACAATTGTGTTACACTTTAAAGGTCGTGTGGTTGTTGGAGTGAGTGGTTAATATGTTCAGTTCAATCTATGAGGATGTTTTAGGAAGAAAACTGTTACTGTTTTTTTTCTTTCCAATTCTGACTTGGTGTGTCTCCTTGCAGCTATGAATAAGAGGCTTACTGGTTTGTACAGTGACGGTCGTGAGCTGAATGAAAAGAGAGGGAAAGTGAGTGTACCGTACGTGTGAAAGATAAAGAGAGAGAGAGAGAGAGAGAGAGAGAGAGAGAGAGAGCTCCTCAGTTGCCTTAGCAGCGCAGCTTCATTCCTTCACAGTCGGGCTTCAGTCTGGTGCTGTGAGCGCTGCGCTGCGCCTCCCGGGGCTCCCATCTACACTTCACGTTAATTAACCTGTCACAGTCCGCTCATTCTCCAGCCACTCCACGCTGTCAGCCTGTTAAAATTCACCCAACTCCATTTCAGGCTCTCTCCAAGTTTTCACAACGCCCCTTCTCCGGCTGTTATGAAGAAAGAAGACGACGGCAGCAAGTTGATCCTCCAGTTTTAAACGGCCCGTGAAGGTGCGATAACACACAGAGTACTCGTCCTTGTCCCCGGAGAGGAGGATGGCTCTGCAGGCGGAGAATGCGAGCGTGGTGGAGGTGTCTGCGGGCTGTGCGGGGCAGGGGAACCTCACCATGGAAGTGACCGACTACAATATCAGCTGCACGAACAGCACTGCGCTCCCCAGACCGCCCAGAGTCAAAGGTAAGATCTCCTCTTCTGCTCTCATCGTCTGGACGTCAGGCTGCCTCTCATGATTCACCCAAGCTGTGGTGTTAAACTATTTTCATACTTCAGAGAGGCAACATCTGGACCTGAACAGCTGGGTTTCATTCAACAAGGTGTTATAGCATATTTCATTTTCCTTGATCTGATCACAGGAATTTTGAGGGTTTTTTTTAAATTTTCTGCTCTTGTGGCACTGAAAAAACAAAAGCAAGCATTTTATTTTATTATTATTTTTTAGAGAAACAAGTAAAATCTGATCTTTCCTACAAAATGAAAGCACCAACCTCTTAGTGGAAAAGATGGAGTGACCTTTTCATTCAGCTTGATAATGTTGTTTGCCTCTAATTACAAACTGCCATCAATGACTGAGCACCTGCATAAAATAGTATTTTGATTTATTGGATGCACTTCCACCTCTGAAGGATCACTGAATTCTCATCCGTGCACTCTGTGCCAGAACACTGTGTTTACCATAAAATGATTTACACTCTGGAGTTTTGTTGAAATCAAGCCCCTTGGTCTCATTGTGTGCAGTCAGTCACAGAACATCCCAATTTACTGCTGCCTCTCTCTCAGCCAGCGATGCCACAGTCGGGACGAGCAGCATTATTGTGTGTACTACAGTGTGAGAGGCCGTTTTTAATTCACAGTGTTTATTTTCGCATTACACCCTTACCACCCTTTGAGGAGATTAAACCCCACAGCAGAGGAGATAAGGCCCCTGAGCTGTGTCTCCTATCAGGACACCAGAGGAAAATAAAAGGGCTGATTGGGAAATGAGGTCTGAATGTGGGAGGAGGAATTGTTTTTTTCAATTTTTCTCCCCCTGCCACTGCTGCAGGATCGAGAAAATTTCAAATCTTCCCCCACTAAATAATTCACATTCGTTCCTTGGTGTGTGCTGCTTTACTTTTATTGACCTTATACGGCTTGAACATCATCAGCAGCGCCGGTTCGACCGCCTGCAGTCAACACTCTGGGGCGTGTTCAGTGTTTGACCTAAAGAAATGTCCTGTTGACAGATTGTTCTCTCCATCTCGTTCCATCTCTCATGTGAGGTGACACACACAAACATGTCCTCCTTTTATTTGCTGTATTCCTGAGTGGACCTTCTCCTCCTCTGCTGCCTCCCTGTTGGCCAGAGGAGAGCAATGGAGCTCCATTATGCAGCTGTTTTGTTGCTTCCAGATGTGAAACCCCAGAGCCGGGGCAGGAAATTAAAGTCCCACCCCAACCTCAGCTTGTGCTTATGCTGCTGTCTGATTCATTGAATTGAAGATTTTGTCTGCTTCTGATTCAGTGAAACTGTTTTTCTGCTTCGAGTCTGAAAAAAAGCTTTTGTTTGTTGATTATATTGGAAAAATGTGCATAAATCACATCTTTTGTGCAGTAATTTACACTTATTCATAAAACATAAGCTTGTTTTGATAGTAATCTATGAACAAGAGCAACAATTATCAACTATTATTGTCAATTGTTT
>JAPXVT010000018.1:16836640-16846972 GCA_029823135.1 Acanthurus reversus
TCCAACAACTCTAAACGGTCCTGTGTGCTTGTTGTGACTTGTTTACCACATTACGTTACTTTTATACTCACATTAGCACTTTGTTATTTTTAAGGATCAAATACATTTACTGTTATAAGTTACTGTTTACTAGCGTGCATGCCTCCTGCGGCTTTCATCCTGTGTCTTCATCCTGTTGCTCTTGTTTTCTAGCATGTAAGACGTGAAGTAGCACAATTGTTTGCAATGGCATTTGGTTCTGTAAAATAGCTAAAAGCAGTGAAAGCTAGCAGGGCAAAGCACTTATGCGTACTTTGGCTAGGTAGCAGGTGATACAGGGTGTCATGA
The DNA here is from genome assembly GCA_029823135.1 of Acanthurus reversus. NCBI lineage: Eukaryota > Metazoa > Chordata > Actinopteri > Acanthuriformes > Acanthuridae > Acanthurus > Acanthurus reversus. The sequence goes on from JAPXVT010000018.1 coordinate 16,836,968, forward strand.
ACAGGAATATGACTGGGGTTTTTCTGGTCGTTGTCCATGCAAACAGGCCTGTCTCTAGTCTGACCGTAACTAGGGATGTTCCAGTGCTAATTTTTTTCCTTCTTGATATTGATTCCAGTACCCAAATTTGGATAGCAGCCAATACCAAATACTGATCTGATACCAGCCGAAAAAAATAACGATTTCTTTAGTACGTGAGGTATAATCATAATTTACTTAAATAAAAAGATTTAATTAGAACACCATAAAACAGTAGTGCAACAGCAACTTAAAACCTAAACTCTAGGAAAATCTAAATTTGTACACTGCGCTAACTAAGCTAACTGGGAAGTAGCTGGGTACCATTAAGTGAATAATAAGTCACATGGTATTGGATCACTGCACAGACTAGGGTTACCGATACTGATACCAGCATTTTCCGATACTGGTATCAATATCGGAACAACTCTAACTGTAACCAGGCTAATCTTAGTAACTGGAATAATGTGTGCATGTAAACCTGATCACTGATATACAGCACTGCCATATTATCAACTGTTAATGTTAATATGGCAAAAACAGTTGCATAATTACATGCCATTAAATGCACACTAACTTTAGCCTCCTTTCAGTTGTTTTGTTTCCCACCGACTCCAAAAAATACTAGCAAAATGCTAGATTTTTAGCTAAATTAAAGCAGCTTCCTGTCGTTAGCAGTGTTTTGATCCAATGTTGATTTAGCATCTTCAACCAAACAAATTTCCCTTTAAACTAGAGTCATGTTACAGTGTTTATGATCGACCTACAGTATGTTTTTTCATACACAGTCACCCATTTGGCCATGCGGGCGTCAGGCTGATCATGCAAAAGCGCCTGCTGTAATGCACACAGACAGGAAGGGAGGAAGGCATATTTCTTTAAATTTACACCTATATACTTCACACCTTGCTCTACAAAAGCTGCCACTTTATCATAATGCTAATTTCCCTTAACAGCATCACCATCAGTGGCAGCTGCGTCAGGCACCATTTCACCTTCAATTTTATCTCCATCAGTGGAATCCTTCGTCCTTGAGATGCAGGACTTTCAGAAGTGATGAATCAAGCTGCTGATGTCTCGCTGTCAGTCTCCTAATGGCTGCTTCTTTTCATGCATGTTGTTGAAGTGAAATGTCTCTGACCTTTGTTTGCAAATCATTGCCACTACATCACTGACACAACACACATTCAATCCTACAAAAGGAAACTGGCTTTTGTAAGAGCGCCTTTTACGGAATCTATTCACACAGAATTGCTCTAAAGAAAAGCCTGTATATGGAAATGAGGCAGAGCTCAGTTTTCTTCTGTCACTCCACCTAGCCGTGAAATATTCTGGTCGAGAGTCGCGCTCAAAGAATTATTCTCCTCTGAGAAAATTCATTCAACCCAAAGTTTTAGAAGCCTTAGGACAACATAAAATATTTCTGTCTGTTTGCTTGTTTCGCTGTCTGCAAGGCTGCTTAAATTATCCATCCAATTAATACAGAATTCAGAGGTTTGTTGCCTGACGATCATCCATCACACAAAAAGGGCTAATTAGAAGTTATTTATCCTCCTCATGAACTTTTTTACATGCCTTTTAACCTGTTTTTATTGCCTGTTTCATGAGCTTTATTCTGTATCTTGGATCTCAGAGGATTTTTATCCACTTATTCACACAGGGCTTCAGAAAAACATGAACTCCCAATGTTGGATTGTTGTGATGATTTAATCTCATTCCTTTTTGTCTCTTTAGACACGGATTTATTTATGAGAGCTTGTTGGAAAGAATTGTACTGATACAAAGACTGCATGCCTGCAGCGCTGTCGATAGCTTCCCACTGATCGCTGTGCTGGAAATAAACTCATTCCAGGGTAATTGTGAAATAAATTAATCTAAGTTAAGCGAGTGTGGTGCATGTACTGATACTGAGGGCATGTTTTACAAAATGGGCCTTTTCTCCCTCAGTCACCGCCTGTCTCTGACCCTCTTGAGCTGCGCCTTTCATGCAAGTGTACTCGAAACCAAGCAGACTGTGAAGGGAACATCCTCAAAGAAGAGCTTCTGGACCTGAGTGAAAACCTTTTTTACTTTGCATTTGAAATTCACTGAAACTTTCAGAGGAGATGTTTTAAACAAGGCATTAGCTCAGACAAGCTTCCTCCCCTTTGAACCTTTTTCAATAGTCTTAAAGTCAACTTTAAGTGTTGTTTTCTTGCAGTAATACTTAAACATTTTGGGGAATACATTTATTCTCTTGCAAGTAAATGTGACAACTGATACAACTGTTGTTTAAGGCAAGGTGACCAGACGTCCCCGTTTTGACCTGCCTCCAGCTAGAGGTGCCCGTGTAATTGTTGCTGATTTTCACTGTGGATTATAAAAACACAAAGTGAAACAGACGACGCAGCTGTGATTCTGGTCACGAACAGACTAATGCAGTACCATCTTCAACCACAGTGTGGGTTCCAATAGCAGAGTGGCGCTGTCTGTGTTCTGCTCGTTCACTTCACTGGACAGAAAAGAAGCAGATCAATGTCATTTATTAGAGGAGAAGAAGAAGCAAGTCAGAACTGTAGCCATGGATGTAATAAGAGAAACTAAATCAACGGAGCTAGTTAAAGCTCAGTCGATGTGAAGCTAATGCCAGTGCAGGAAATTAGCTTAAGTTTAAAATCAAGACAAAAGGTTGAGCGTATTCACCTAAAATAGCAAAACCGCAACTATTTTTCTATAATTCAGTTTACAGATTCACCAAAAAATGTGTTTTGTTAATTACTAGCTTAAGAGCTGTAAACAACTTCTTTTTTGTTTCAAATTGAGCTAGGCAGGCTGTTTCCAGCCATTATGCTAAGCTAAATAATGGAATTTAGCTCTACGGAGTGCAACATTAGGTACCCAGGTGTCAGTGCGTGTGCATTTCCAGACATGTCAACCTGTTTCTTCAGAAGTTTCTGATAGCCTGATTGACAAGTGTCTGTTTAAGAGTTAGCTTAGAGTTAGCTGTCTGAATTACGTGTAGTGATGAATGTAACATATCTTCAATTTATTCTCTGCTGCGTTTGTGTCTTTGTAATGAAAGAGAAAATTATTATCCATTTGCCAGCCCTGCAAAAAGGCTGCAGTGATCATTTTATTTTGAAGTTTAAGACCAATCTCTTCCATGTGCCTCGAGGCCAAAGACCTTAGTGAGTGATTTGGAGTTAACTTAACTTTTGTACCGGAAGGAAATTGAAATTATTTAAAGATTAATCGGTAAGTTACCACCAGCAGTTATCTGAAGAAGTTGTTATGGTAATATGTGCTTGCACACTCTGTGCTGTGGCTTCATTTTTAACCACAAAAACAGCAGGGAGGCTGGGATGCACGACACAGCTCTGCCCGGCTCACAGACACAGAGAGCAGCTTGTTTTTAAATGCAGTCGGAAGCTTTGTTCTTCTTGTCTCTCCACAGCAAACCGCTCATCAGTCCTCCCCTGATTATAATCAATGTGTGTGGGTGATGTGGCTTTTTAAGTGTCTGCACCCCCTAATTTCCCCCTCCTCTCCAGGTAATCAGGTAGCAGACAGCGTCAGCTCGCCCCAGGCGCCACACTTCACTCTGTCCTGTCACACTGGCTGTGTGGGAGAAAACACATTGATTTAAAATAGCCAGCGTGTGTGTCTTTGTACCAGTGTGTGTTGCGGACATTATGAATTATCACAGAGACATAAAAAAAGCACATCCATAAATTATTGAGTATTTTAAAAACTTTTCATTTAGTGGCATTTTTTTCTCTTTAATTCAATTTTTCTCCTTCTGAAGACCGACAGCAATAAAATAGCTGTAACTGCCCTTGAGTAATGGCATTTGATTGGTGTGAGTCTGAATGTGAACATTTCAGCCAAAGTCATTACTCCCTATTTCAACTGAATAGATTTGATGCCTTAAATCAATGTGGGTTAATGAGAAGAACTGCATCAGGTGCTCCTCTTCATTCCCACATTGTTTGACTGAACTTTACTTTGAAGTCTAGCATCAATGTTGGATTTTTCCAGAATGAAATACAAAGACTTCTCATTTAAGCTTTTCAAAGACACAACTAACTTTAAAGGATCTTAAACTGACGAGGTGGTGGTCTAAAATTTGAGAAAAGTTGTGTGCATGCGCTAGCGCTAAAGCTAAAAGCTAGTCAATCATAGCTAGCTGGTGTTATTAAATAATTATGCTGGACAGTTTGGGTTTTTTGCTTCATATAGTCAAACGACAAACTGTGTTTAAGTTCAGTTCCGTGTTTAACTGGTCTCAGAATTCATAACAAATTCCAAACCAGTTCTCTCCATTATTTCCATCAAGAAAACGCGTCTATAGCAGCCATGCTAGCACTCTCTTTGAGGCTGTATTGAGCTAATGTTAGCATGGCAACATCTTACAGTCTTCAGTCATGACATTTTGTTATGCTGGTGAAATCTTTTACGTTTCAATTCATCCATTTCTAACTTTTCCTCTAAGCACTATCACCAGGTAATAGCTTTTATTTCATTCTTGTCCAATACTTAATTTTTTAAATTTAACACCTTCAAAACTAATGACATCCCCCTTAGCCCTAAACTATATTTTTTGTGTCAGTTCGCAACTTTTGCATGTTAATACTCTGAACTTGAACATTAGGCTATACCTGCTACATAAGAGCAGTGTCATTGTGAACATGTTAGCATGCTGGAATTGTCTCTAGCTCAAAGCATTGCTGCGCCTGCTGCCTTACATAGCTGTTAGCATAGCTGTTGACTTTTTAGCTTGTTAGCTTTGTTATTTTTTATGGAGAGTCATACAACCCTGGCATACATATGAATTTTTCAGTCCAGAAAATTCACCTATGGTCTGCGTGAACATACAGTAAGCCCCTAGTGAGCCACTAGTATTGTCAGTTCAACTAAAGATTAAAAATGTATTGAACACCTCCAGCTCACCTTTAAAGGCAATATCAGAACAAATGTATGTCGGCTCTGAGCTATGATATGTCATAAAATATTTTTATAGTGACCAGTAAAAAGTGTTCTGTGTGCACTGAATGTGTAAATAATTCTTGTAGACAGGCAGCTATGGCAGCTTGTTGAATTAAACCTGTCAGCTTTGTGAATTTAGGCATGTAGGCTATAAAACTCCACTACCTGTATTACTCAAACAGCAGAGATAAGCAGGCTGGATAGTAAACACAATTACAGATATAATATGAGACTGTCAACCTGTAAAACGGTAAATATGACAACTGTGTGGCCAAATGATGATATAAAGAGCGTTACTGGCTATTGTCTTAAATGTGTTTTGTGCAGATAGCCTGTTTATAAATTGTTGCACCGGTGTGAACTCATATTTTTATTCTGAGATTTAACACATGAAAATGCTTTTCAAAATAAGAGATTGCATTTGTCTAGAATTCAAACTGCATCCTATGAATTTAAATGTCACTTTGCAAAATCATCACCAGAACAAATTAACTACACAGTGCTATTTACGTCTGCCAGGCGATCTAACTCCTCATGACCTTTATGGTGCATTTCTCATCGAGCGTCCTGATTGTAATAAGGCTTGTCTTCTTCTCTTGATGCTGAGATTTGCTTTCTTTAGGTAGGAGTAGGATGATGATAATATCAGATTTAATTAAACCAAATGGCAAAGGGCTTAGATATTTGTCTACTGCAGTACTTCTAAAGTTTACAGTCACATTGTACTGTAGGGAAGACTGATTAACAGCCACAGATGTGTTGGTATTCTCCGCAGGAGAAGATGGAAAATTGTCTTGCTGTTTTAAAGCAGCCCATGCTGACCTAAGAGGCATTCTCTCTTCTCTCTTCAAAGAAAGGAAGATTGTGAAGTCAAGGAGCACGCATTGAAGGAAAACTTTGCTGTCACATTTCAGTCCCATCAGTCATCACTGGATCAGATATGGCTTACTGTTATGGATGATTCATGCAGTTAAACTCTCAAAAAATAAAGCAGCAAAATGCATAAAGAGACTGAAGGAGGAGATTTGCAACAGAGATCACTCAGCTAAATGTCTGCTGCAGCTGAGAGCGTCTCACAAGCCATCTGGCAATTGTGACTTTTTACAGATTCTTGGACACGAGGAATAAATGGGATGACTTTATGTCCTCCCTGTATTACTCATCTCACAGAGACAGTTTACTGGAGATTCGCACAGTCCCGTTCAACACAGGGAGAATACTATAGCTTGCCAGATTTAATTAAATTCAGGTCTTGCAGAGAATGTATGTGTATGTCTTCTTTATCTGCCATGAAATGAACATCTAGAAATTAATATTGCACAGCATCCAGTCTGACAATTACTCTGTGCATTCTAAGAGTTAATCCTGGTCTAAATTTTCCATAATTCCTGCTTTAAACCCCATGGGTTATGGTGCATTCCATCTGATATCAGAAGTCAGAACTTTCAAGTTCACGGTCCAATACGTCGTCAGGAACGCCCCCTGAACTCCAACTCAGAAAGTTGAAGGAACTTCAGTAAACCTGAGATTAAAATCCAGATTAAAATCCAATTGCATTAACAATGAGAAAGCTGCACATTACACTGTTTAGTAGCCAATAAGTCTTGTTTTTGTGTTGTTAATCAGTCAAACTGGCAGTTATGTTCAACTTCTACCTGTGGACATGTTGTTTTGTTGCTTTTGCATGCAAAAACTATCACATAGTGTGTTGTCATTGACTGGCAGCTAACAGTGCTAACAATGGCTCCCCTAACTGGAACGGAGTCAACTTGGATTTGACATCACTCCCAGGTCCGAATTCTGACTTCTGAGGTAAATGGAATGTACCATTACTTCCCTCAAAGCATGACAAAGAGAATGCAACCTCAACTTCCTCTGTGATAGACTGAATATGTGTAATAGTTCATGCAACACGTCAAAAACACTGAACTATACCTTTAAAAATACCACTAATTTCCCTAAGTACATAATTGGTTTGAAATGTTATGTGCTGCAGTGCATGACAATGAGAAAAACCTGGAGCTATAAACCTGAGACACCTGTAGGATGACAATGAAAAAACAAACATCACCCTCACTGTGTTTCTTAACAACATGACCTCGACCTGCTGCCAGACCGATGATGACAGTGCCACAACAAACAAGAACAACAGTAGCCTGAAGCTAAAGCATCTCATGAACCTCATGGCTGTGAACACGGAGCCGACATGAGATCACTTGTGTTTTTTCTGGAGCAATGGAAATCATGATTTCAGAGAAATTAGAATATATGAGTGAAAATGTAAATACTGCACGAGTTTGTAGCATCTAAATTAATTAAAGCTAGTTAACTTATTTTATATTTATTTCATTTTCTTCTATAAAATAGGCTACTTAAAGGGGAATTTCAGACATCCAATATTCTAACAACACAAAGTTTATAGCCGTGCTAGTGCTCTTTAAAGCTGAACTAAGCTAATGCTAGCATAGCTATTTGGCTAGTTATGACATTTTAAAATTTTGTTGATAGCTTATTCTTTACTGGGGCACCATGTATCGTCATTTCCTTTATCTTTCTTTCTCGTTCTTTTATTTTGGAATAAATACCTGTGAAATTAAAGACAGAATTCATGAAACACTGTAGTATTTCCTATTTACATCAAGACTAATCAAGATTAGCCTTGCTAGCACTGTTTGAGGATGTACTGAAGTAATGCTAGCATGGCAACATCAGTCTTTTACAGTTATGATATTTTAAAATTTTGTTGATTACTTAATTTTCACTGTAGCAACATGCATCAATTCTTTCAAACAATTCCTTTATTTTGGATTAAATAGCCCACCTGGACTAAGACAGAATTCATAAAACACTCAAGTTTTTCTATTTCCATAAAGACTAATCAAGATTAGCCATGCTAGCAGCATGAGGCTGTACTGAGCTAAAGGTAGCATGGCAACATTCTCACAATCTTTATCATTAATTTCTTTTAACTTTGTGATATCTTTTGTTTTTGTATGCATCTGTTTCTAACTTTTCTTCAAGCACCTTCATCAGCAGGTTTTTTTGTTTTTTGCCCAATACTTTAATTTTTGACAAAATATCTGCAAAGCTAATGCCATTCCCCCCAGCTGTGCACAGTGCAAATTAGCAAATCTTAGCATGTTAACACTGTGAACTAATTGTGTTGTTGTGAGCATGTTAGTATGAATTAACTGAAGTTACCTTTAGCCCAAAGCATCACTTTGCCTAATTGCAGCCTCACATAGCAGCTAGCATAGTTTAACATTAGATTATAATAATTAAGTTCATCTCTCTCTGAGTATTTTTTAAATCTTGGACACTAATCTCTTCTATTTGAACTGTTGAACCATTAAAAGAGTTAGATAGCGCGCCAAATGACCTCGAGGGAGAGGAAAATAAAAACACATAATTTCAGATAGATGATTTTCAAAGTAAAATATTTAAATGTAATAAACTCAGCAGTATTAAATATTTAGCAGCAGTTTAATTTCACAGTTAGATGATCAGTTGGTGTTAGCTAATTATTGTGGTTCTCATTTGCTTCCATGCGATGTCTTCCTGTAAAAGGTTGCTGCTTTTCCAAATGCAATAGCACACATCGAGAAACTCTTACAGTCACATTATAATTTAATGTGGTTCTCTGGCTCTAGATTGAAAACACAACGGCTGCACAAGCTTGTTCGACAGAGGGCACAAGACAGATGGGAAGTGACGTGTGTGTGTCCTGAGGGCTCAATGTAAGACAGCAGACTCACTAGAGTGTGTGTGTTGGTTTGTGTGACACCTTGCTCCTGCTTTTCCCTCAGTAAAAAAAAAGAGTCATGTAAACATATTATTCTCCTTCACTCTCATGTCAAACTGCCTAACTCCTCAAAGCTGTGTGTACAGTAGTAACCCCAGCTGTTCTCCCTCAGGCAGCCGCAACAAATGCACCCTGTCAGGAGTTTTTCTGTCACTCCTCCAACTTGCTGCTGCTGCAGAGGAGCCTTTGATGCAGACGAGCCCGGGCGTTGGATTGATGCTGTGTTGGCCATTGGAAGCTGAGGTGTCAAGTCACTGAAGTGCTTGGATGCCAGTTAAATAAACTCAGACTGGAGAGAAAAGTGGGCAGTGAGAGGACGGGATGTGGGAGGGATGCTGGCATCTCCGCTTCATTTAAAGCTTGTGAGGAAAAGAACACAGATTGTGCTTTTTAGTGTTGGTTGGTGGGCTGTTCATGTTAAACTTAAGCGCCTTACGCGCATATTGTATGTTCTTTGCGTGTGTGCTTTGAGAAAAAAGAGGACGAATCGTGTGCTTGTTTGCATTTCTCTCAATCTGTGAATGTGTTTGCTTACTTGGCATGAATAAAGTCTCCATCAGCTTTGGTGCATTAAGAACTCAGGAGGAAAACCATCATTTTAAAATGTCACCATTCTGGATTTTAGGCCTTTTTAGGTAGCAGGTGTTCAGTCAAAATAAATCCATTTTATGACTATGTTTTTCCTTTAGTTCAGCATCTAAAATCCAACACAGCTGTAAAGATGTGTCTGTGTGTGAAGTTGAAATTTAAAGCTCCCCCTGACAATTTTCTCGGCTTCCTACTTTGAGCCATTGGGTCAAACATGAGTAGAATACTAGGGAGAACAGTTTTGTTCTTGTTTTTTTTACATCACAGGACCTGTGGGAGTTTGTTGTGGTTTCCTGGCATCAGGAAATTGGCAGCAGACCTTTTGACTCCTGTGGGTTTGCGAGGTGGGGCCTCTTGGAATCGAACTTGTTCCCATGCTTGATTATTGGGATCTGGGGAACTTGGAGGCCAGGTTGATGCATTGAGTACAAAAACTTCTCACGAATGCTCTGAGCAGTTTTTGTGTAGTCCTTAATGATAGGACTGAAGGTTTCCCAGCAGACTTTGCATTGTAACAAGATGGTTCATGCTATTCACCTCACCTGTGAGCATTTTTAGGCCACGTTTTCACGGGAGCAGCCCTACAAAAACCGGAAAGGTCTTTCCTTTGCGTCTTCAAAATATGTCCATGT
>JAPXVT010000018.1:16914864-16926438 GCA_029823135.1 Acanthurus reversus
AGGGATCAATAAATCATGTCATCACTGGTTATTTACTTGACTGCTATAATGGACACAGCATGTAAAAAATAACAGCTTGTACATAGAATGTTTTTTAAATCAAAGAGATTTTGAAAAGCAGGAAAATATCAGAAGCTACAATTTATTTTTTCTGTATTTTATTACAACTGTAGCTCCTTGTGTGAATATATAGAACCTGTTGTATGAATGGACAATAAATATGTCCATTCTACTATGTCTTGACCGGAGATGTTAGATTTGTTGACAAATATTATGCATTATTTAAAAGCTTTAAATGTCCTTTTACCTGCATACAACTCCATCACTGTGCGTTTTAAACCATTTCTGAAATATTTGTAGAAATGTGCAGGAAACATTAAAATGATAACAAGTATTGTATTTGTCCACATTAATTAACAGTAGCAGTATTGTTTAGAAAGGCACAATCCTGCTGGCAGTGCTAGAAAAGCAACTGTATCCTGGAGAAAAATATTTTTGAAAATATTTCCAAATAAATTGTTAAAATCTAAATTCTGTCAACTAAGTTGCAGATTATCAGTTTGATCTGAAAAACAAAGATTCTGGCTTCTCACTCCATCATCAGCCCGAAGTAGGTGTTGTTTGTTGCTTCCTGTCTCCAACAGGGGGCGATCTGTGTCTGTGCAGCCTGAGCTGCAAAGCACTGAGCCTCAGTCACACGCCAGCCAGAGTTGTTTACCTGTCTGCTGCTGCTGCTGCTGCAGTGGAGGATTGTGGGATATGTGTGAGGAGGGAGGAGGTCCATTCGGAGCTACTATAAGTGCTCCAGCAGTGAACTGGCTGTGTTTTCACTTCAAACACGATGCAGCGGAGAGGAAAGCTGGCTGGTTGTTTCTACTGTATGTCTGCATACAGTGTGTGCATGCTATGTAGGAGTGGGTGATGCAGTGCAGGTTGCAGCATAAGCCCCCCCAATCCAACACACACACACACACACACACACACCACCTCCTCCTCTGCAGTGTGGGTCTGTCATGCTGTCATGCAGCAGGCAGTGGAGTTACATAAGCCCTGCTGGATGTGCTGCTGCACTACAACGAGCTACGGCCTACAAGACAGTAAACAAGTGACGTCACTGCTTCCGTGGCATGCATCAGCTCGCACCGGGACTCAGAGAGAACGGGGGGAGGAAGAAGAGGAGGAGAGGGAGGACGGGGGTGGGTCGGTGTAGGACTGAGTGAGATTTTGGCATGGAGGCACTGAGGGAAGGAGAGAGAATTGGGCCGAGTAAGAGAGCTAAAATCCCTCCTCCGACATGGCCGATGATTAAGCGGTGCATCAGCAACCACGTACTGAGTTGGTGGTGATGCGTGGCTGCAGAGACAGTCGTAAACACTTCCTGTCCCCTGCTGGTTGATGACACATTGTCTGGCAAAAGGCTTCCCATTGATTATTCATACTGATTATTCAACTTTTCAAAAAAGACGAAAGGGAAAAGCTAATATAGACTTTCCTGGGTAGATTACACATCAAAAGATTAAAATAACTTGAAATAGATGAGACGAGGAGGATTTGAACAGGGAGTACTGCACTCATTCTACACATCTGGATCAGTTTGCTGGTCATGATGAGTAATTCTCAGCATGTGAACATGTTGTATGATGTATTTTGTTGTTCTGAAGTCTGAGAATAACAACTGATGATATCACAGTGATGTCATTGAGGTTACGGTCCTGAGACATAAAATTTTTAAACAGAACTTTGTGTCTGGAAGTTTAAAGGATGCTCAACCTTGAGGGGGGAAATGAAGAGACATTGTGGGGTTGAATCATGGGAAATATAGGATCCAATGTACTTGGAGCTTCACTCAAAAAGGGATGAAAATTCAGGATATATCAGCACCATTAAGTGTGATGTGAAAGTGCTTGAATGGACCTTTTACGCTTTCAGATGATTAATCTCGGGTTGTAGTTCAGTTATTGTATCATAGAGTACATGTTCTAGTAGTTTGTATTATATATTTCTAAGCTCTTACATATAAATAAAAAAAGTTAGATGATATATGTAATATTTTGTCTTATATTTGATCTTCTGTTGCTCAACACCACAAAGTTTCTCGTCTGTTACAGTTTGCTGACTTTGCTGTTTCGTATTAGAACACTGTGCACACGAGTTGTGCGTACTCTTCACATACAATATTGTTGCCATGTAATTTTGACTCGAATTGCTCTCGTAAAGTTTCTATTTGTACTTCCATGCCCTCTCTTTTCTTTTTATCCGCACCTCTCTGATCTTGCGCCGCTGCAACACCTAGATTTGCCCTCTGGCAGTCAATAAAGGCATACCTTATCTAATTTGCCGAATTCCCTGCAGATTACTGTAAAATTAAGCATGACATGTATGTTTGGTATCAGGCAGTGTAGCACGCCAGCTGTCAGTGATGGTCAGAGAGCTATAGCTGACATACATTGCCGACCAACACAAATACAGCGTGCCTGTGTGTGTGTTTTCAGTACAGTATGTACCCAATCGCACGGTGCCTAATGTGCGTTCCCAGCAGTTGTTTTATAAACAGAGTGAAAAAAAAAAAAAAACCTTGCACGCTTGCCAAAGCCGCTTTTGATGCATGGCCGCCTCAAGGCCCGATTGAACTCCTCACCACATAATCTTACACAAATGTCAGGAGAGATGAGGACAGGGAGATCCTGTTCACCTAAATTGCATCGCACAAAATATTGTGCTGGGATTGTTTGCAGCTGGTGGGGCGAGCCAGACAGTACCCAGTGACCTTCGACTAAAATTAGATCAGCTTCACACATCGCTGCCATTCCACACTGCGAGCTGCCCTCTTTTTTTCTACCTGTTTAATAGCTGTCTGTCTGTCTCCCCCCTTCACTCTGTCATAACACGCTGTGTCATAACAGCTCTCCCTCTTCACTGTTATGAAATTGAATTTCTGATTTAATCTCTCACCGTTCTCGGTTTACATCAGACTGGCTGGACGGCCAGCTGACCTGTGCAGAGGTCCTGTTCGGTTACGTCATGTGGCGTAACAGCAGAGAGGTGGGGAGGTCGCCGTGTAGCAGCCTTTCAGTGACCCCGTCTCGGCCTTGGTTTGTGTGAAAGCATGAGATAACAGCTCCTGTAGTTACAAAGTATAGCAGATGGACTCACAAAGAAGGTCAGAGTTAGATTATGGGAATCTAATGAAAAAAGCAAAAGTGTAGGTCATAGGTAGGTCAAACCAATGAGATTAGTGTTGGTCTTCACTGACCAGATGGAGGTCTTTTTCAACCACAGCTACATGAAAGAAATTTTAAAGTCATTTTATATATATTGAGAATTCATGTTAAGCCATAAATGATCAGAAATCCACTTTCCCTCTGCTCCTCATGTCTGCTATTATGTTCAGATATCACTACACTTAGTTAAATTAGCTCCATTTAAGAAAGGCTCAGGTGTCATTGGGCCTAATTGAGCCATGGAGACCTGTAATGAGTGTTTCTGGGTCCATTAACGCCATGGTGGATTTGTGTGTGACGAGACGTTTTGGCTTAATGCCATACACTCTCACCCACGCTTCTTTCCACTGACACCTAAGCCTTTCTAGATTGGCAGTTGCCCATTTTGCTGGTGTTAAATTTAAGTGCTGCTTTTGACACCACTGAACACGCCATCGTGATTCATTTGCTTAAACCTTGGCACACCAGGTTTTGTATTTGATTGGTTCCTCTCTTATTTTTTTTATAGACGGAATTTGTACTCTCATGGGAAGTATGTTTTTAATGATGCTGTGGGAGGCGGCGTGCCTCAGGGCACTGATTTCGGGCCTCTTATATTTTCTTAAGTGCATCTCTTGTGTCTTATTATTCCCAACCATAACTGTTAAATATTATATGTGTAACTGATACACAATTTAATATTTCAGTGAAGCGAAATGTTTTTTATGACATTCAAGAAGTTTACTATTTTAAAGATTAAATTTACAACAAAACACTGCTACTGTCTTGTAACTTTTGATTAAGGAACATTGCTAAACATCATGTAGATCAAAAAAATGAATGAAAATAATTTAGTTGTATCTTTTAAAGCAAGCAAACAAAGTGCCTCCATCTTAACAAGTTTATTGTCACTAAAACATATGAGAGGTTGCATTATTATCACTTCATTAAACACAATCTACTGCTCCATTCACAACTCTGTTTAAAGTCATCATTCAGCCCCTGTATTTGACATCTGAATGAGTTATTTTAAAGTCAATTAGCTCATTGTTAAACCAGACTTACCTGTCTTCTAAATAAACATGGAGGGCTCTTGTTATATAGTATGTTCAGTATATTGTTGTACAAATGGGTTGTCAGCATCTTGGTCATATGTGAGAAGAATGGATGTTACGGTGACCCTGTGAAATGGACCTCATCCTGTTTTAGTGTAGTTTAAATAAAATGTAACAGCCCGTTTTGAAATCAAAGAGGATTGAACTACAAATAAAAATACAGGATTCAGAAAATTGGTTAATATGCAAACTGCTGGTTTAAGTCTTCAGAAACTTCAAATTAGGCAGTGCAGTATGCATGAGAAGTCTTATAATATGATGGGTACGCCACGTATTTATGAGCCAACTGTGTAATGTAGGTCATGTTTTAGAACGCATACTGGAATCCTAAATTAGAGCCATGTGTGAGGACAGGGCCATAGCTGTATTTTACCACTTTTATCCACTTGTTCTTATCTCTTGTTTGATAAAACAACCACTGCTCATTTTTGCCCCAGGACTCGTGAGTGGGTTAATCTAGCCCTGCTGTGGGCCCTTTGAGCTCTAACAGTGCAGCAATAAAGCTGGTTACACATGAAATAAATCAGCATTTTATTTAAGAAATTTGTTTTTCCACAAAATAAATTGTCATATATATATATAATGAAGATTTATCTAAAACAAAAATGTTGGCAAAATAATTGAAATCATAATATATTTATTCATATTATTTATGAGTAAATTACTGTCATGAACACATATAGTCAGTCACATTCATTCCATAGTTGCACCTTTTGACAGGTCTTCTTCTCCTCTTCTCTCCTCTTCTTTTTATAGGTCACATAGACTTTATGTGTGTTTTAATTGCAGTTATATTGCCTTACGGTTGTGGCCCCTGTGTTCTCATATAAAGCGGCTGAAACTGAAACATGCACTTACCGGCACTTATATAGTCAGGCTTCACTTCCAGTAAGGTCATGTTATCGATTACACTGTATTCTGTACACTGTGGCCGCTATAATTATTATGTGTTGCAGTCTCATTACCCAAGTGTTTCTTTGAACTCTTTGAACTGCCTGATAGAGCTTTCTGAGCAATAACTGCCCCCATCCAGTCGGGTTGCTGTTAACTGTTAACATGTAACATCAGAAGCCAAACAGCAACTGCGGAGAAGACAACAAGACAGTGCTCTCTGATACATCTTATGTAAGATCGTGCTATCACTGGCCCTGCTTTAAGATACGGAGCTTTGCTCAAAAACAACTCTTTACATAACATTCAAACTAATGACAGAGCAATGTTCTGAGGGAGTGTGACATCTTGTTGGACACTGGAGTCAAACTTTGATTCAAACCAGGGAATGGTGCCATGACAGTAAGCTGTGAAGTTTGATCTGAGATACTATTAAAGGGGACATGAGCTTTGAACTGTTTGCTCCGTGTAGCTATAGTCCTGTCAGGCCGTCTACCTTTATTAACCTATTTATTGTCTATATTCTTACACAGTGGTCCAGAGACCACAAAGTTATCATCGATCCAGATAATTTACATACCTTTAAAGTTCTAACAACAGAGTGAGATTGATTTCTTTACACGGCATTTAACATGCCTGCAGAGACCATTAATAAATCACAAATATGCTCCCAATTTAATTTGTTTACTGTGTTTCTCAGTGTTTTTGGCATTTATTGTTTTGTTTTCCTCAGGCTGACTTTGGCCGTCAGTTAGTAGTACTAAGCTGAGACACTTGGCATAATCCAATAAACAACCAGAGCATCTACAATCTGGTCATTCATGATCAATAATTTACTCACAGCCTCTCTGTGTAGATCAGTTTTATGGGTTGCCAGGTTGTTTCCTTTTTTTAAAATTGTTCTTTTTCCACATAAATAAATGTAAATTGGGTTCATCTTTTTCATAGCTCTGTAACGGTTAATTTGCTAAACATCTCTTCTAAACAGCAATTCTCCAGTCATAGCTTAGCAATTGTATTTAGCAGGTCTGTCGAGCTTTTGGATGTGAAAGTTGTTTTTGACAATGAGCTTATCTGCTCTAATGTTAGCCAAGTGTTTGCATGTCCAGCTAGCATTGGTAACCAACTATTGAGCATTAAAATACTGAATTATTTTGTGGGTTCATGTTAAATAAAAGGCTCCATTTGAAAGTTTAGTTGTTCTACTGTTGTATAGTTGTTAGCATACCCAGCTAACTAGATCCCTAGTGGTAGTGACTGAATGTTGAGAATTAAAACAAGTTAATCACATTTTTTTGGATAATGTTACTAAACTTCCACACTGATGAGGACTTTTATCTGCTTTATTAGCCAATTGTTAGCAAGTCCTGCTAACTAGCTTAGCCTTTCGACAATAGGCAGATGGTCCGTTCTACCTACTAGGAGTTGTAGCTGACTAGCAGTAGAGATGAAATGTTGAGCTTTAAAAACATACATTATTTTGAGGCATTATTTAAATGAAAGGCCCTATTTGTGTGGAAGGTTATCTGCTCTAATGTAAGCCAGTTGTTAGCATAACCAGCTAACTAGATTACTAGCAGTAGTGACCAAGTATTGAACATTAAAAATAACATAATTTTGTGGTGTTTGTGTCAAAATAAATGGCCCAATTGTTGTGGAGGTTCATCTGCTCTAATCTAAGCCAATTGTTAGCATGTCCAGCTAACTAGCTTACTAGCAGCAGTAACTAAGCAGTGAGCATTAAAAATGACATAATTTTTCCATGTTTATTTTAAATAACATGTGAGGAAGCTGTTCTGAATGCTCTTACAGTTACAGGGATGTGCTACATTTAACACATCAGTCACTTGTCAACCATTCAAAATGAAAGTTTACAAATAAAAACAATTATGTAACCTCAGCAGTCAGACAGGGCAGGGCCTTTAACAGCATAATCTTATATGATCCTTTCTTTATCTTACTAATAACACTAGGACCTACGAGAAAAAGGCTTGTTTATTTCCTTGTGTTCCACATGCATCGACAACTGAAATATGCAGTTCAAGCTTCAGTCTTCTAGCACAAAGTCTTGAGCCGTTAAGTGCGTATTGAAGGACCTTTAACTGAATTCTTGTTTTAAAATGAGAATTCCATCATTCAGGTCAGGCAGGTCTCACTTCAGCCAGCAGAGTAGTTTTCTGATGACTTTGTTTTCCTCTGATCACGCTTTGCACAATCACACACACGTATTGAGTGAGTGATGCATTCAGGTTCCCGTTCAAGTTCCAAACGTTGCTATCATCAACCTCAAAAGGACAAAGTTCTTCACTGTTGCTTTGGTGTTTCAGAGGCATGTTTGCTGCAGTGCACATTTTAATCTGATGTTAAATCAGAACATAATAAATTTCTCTCAAAAAACAGGCGGCCCATTGGAGGCTGCAGTGGCTATTTTGACAACAGTAAGCCGTCTCAAAGCCTCCCAGCTCTGGCGTTCTCCTGAGCAGCACAAAAACGAGTACAAGTCCCTTTTTTGTTGGAAAGGGTGGAACTTAAGAACTGAGGCAGCCTTCAAACAGCGTTACTCATAAAACATCATCACAGGCGTGTGTAATTTAGCTTAATGAGAACATAAAAATATAATATCATGCAGGTGATCGAGTCTATAAGTATTCATGGCTGTTTAGATTTTTATTTTTAATATATTTGCATGTTTGTGAACAGCACAGAGTGTATGTGCATCTCTGGCTGTTTGCTGGATTCGGTTGTAAGGGTTTTTGGGTGCAGCATCTTTGCGTGTCACCGCTCTCCATTAAGCTCCTCTGAATGTGTCTCCCACTCTGTAAGCTTTAGCCTCGTGGCTGGCATGTTTGACGGATGATTTACTTGGCCGCTGAGCACGCAAACATGCCCCGGGTGTGACCTCAGTGTGGTGGTTGTTGTTGTGCCGCTGACTAAGATTTCTATAGGCACTAACCCAGTCCCACTAATAGGATTGGGCCCAGTTTCAAACTCCTGCAGACAGCTGCTGGTGAAAAGTTCATGTGGGGCATATGGGAGGCAGTTACACCGTGGAATAACACTCCTGTGCATGCTGCAAAACTCTTACAGGTTTACAGAATGTAGGAGACGTAAATCCTTGCTTCACTACATGAGCAGAACCTCTGAAGTGTCGCTTTAAACGTGCAAGAACAACTTTAGACATCTCTACAATGAATGTAGCCAGGGTGGCACCAACATTATAATGAATTTCAGGTAATTATCTTACTCAAATACAGGGTTATATAATGTATTGTTCAGCATATTACACAACTCTTTTATTGTGTTTAAAACTGGTATATTTGTCACACGTGTGCTTTCTGTGTGCAGACGACTATTTTTACTTGTCAAACACTGACATGTTTTTGTGGAAAGCTTACAAGCCACGGCCCATTGATACCCGACGTACTGACTCACAGACTGTCTGAGGCTGCTTCTGAGCAGTCTGACCCAGTCCCACGGCAGCACGAGGCCACAGAGGAGATGTGTGGGGGCATCACACAATTTGAGGCGGGTGGGCTCCATGAATAGAATCCCTTGGAAAGAAATATTGACCTTTTTTTGCACGTCAATAACACACAAACATACAACAGGAAACACGTCAGCTGTGCATTTTTAGCAAACATGAGGGGGATTTTCCATAGAGGAGCCGAATCTATAATGGCAACAACGCCTGAGGTGCGTGTGTGTGTGTGTGTGTGTGTGTTTGTGTTCAGCATAAGTAAGCTGAGTGGGACTTTATCGTTGTTGTGTGACCGTAAAAGTGTGGTTATTGGTCGTAAAAGCACACGCGTCAGGACACAGCAAGCTCAGAAAGCCAGCTGGTGTGTGTGGTGTGTGTCATAAAGCTCAGCGGTGTGTGTGCACACACTTATGTTTCTGTATGTGAGCACAGTTTGGAGTGCTACACTGGCCATATCATTAAGCTGTTTGTCTGAGCTCGAGTCAGCGTGGACATCTGTGTGTACGTGTGTCGCCCTGTGGCCCAGGTTACAGAGGAACATGTACTTTCTGATAGATTAAGCCTTACATAACTCCACATTCCACTCAGCAGGTAAACAAGCGCTGGGGACTGGAGTCAAAAACAGGGAGGCACCGGCTGGACGACTCCAGAGCCTCAGTGACCCACATGCATACAAGCTGAAGCTGTCATTAACATGTATACAGTTTAGAAAGCTCAGTAATTAGCCAGAACTGTAAGCATCCATTTGCTCAGTCAGCTAATTGTCCCTGCACAGTAACAGTCTCCATGGAAGGTTTAGGAATGCAGGAAGAATGTTTGCAAGACTAAAATATGCAAACATGCCAAAAAGCACAGAGTAGTTTTATTGTACTTGACATGTTTTCAGTTATAAAAGGAAATATCGGAGCTGCTGCACATATTTGAAATGAGTGGGGGAAGAAAAGTGTTTCTGATCATGTATTCACTTCTGTCTTGTCTTATTGTCTGTTTTCCCTCCGTTGTTTATCCTTGAACACCTTCCTCCCACACCTGCTCTGAATCAGCCCCATTAGCCCTTCCTGCTGCCAGCCAATCAGCTCCTCTCCTTTTCCATCATCTTATTTCTTTCACCTGAGCTTCTTCACCTGCCTCTCATCCCCTCATAAATTTATTTTTGTATTCACGTTCAGTCTTCATCGAGTCAACTGCTTGCCCTCTTGGGCCAACTTGCTCCGCTCTCCTTCTGCTTTTAGCCACGCTTGTCCGAAAAAATGTTGCTTTATGCTCAAAGTCGACAAATTTTACTAGAAGCACCTTAATTTTTTTTATCACTGAGCAATGATATAGCAAAGAAAAGAGCAGCAAGCAAACATAAGGCCCCGTTCATTCCTACGAAAGTTGCTTAGTGGTACATGAAACCACAAAACTACGACTTCCGAGTGTAAAATTTGAGTATTCGCACTAGAGACACATGCCAGTTGTGAAGGTTGACTTGCAGTTTAGCAGGACTTGACTGGAGATATAATGATTTAGTAAATCTCTGCTAGATAAACCACATAAACAAGAGAATGGCATTAATCCATAAACACTCAGTAAGAAAAGAAATCAACCTATGTTCCCAAATGTTTAACCTCTTCTCAATCTGCTTTTCATATCACTAGTATTATTTTAAAGTAGAGACTAATCTATCAATATACGTGTTAAATAAAAGTACACACATAATTCTATTAGTTTCCTGTGGCTGTAACTGTGGCTTGTGAAACTTTAGATGTCAAAAGTTCATGTTAGACATGAAGGGCTTGGAGTTTTTCTTATTTGGCAATGCATGAGTGCCGACAGATTAGAGCAAGGGATATAAGAATCTGGGGTTTAAAAGGAATTGGAAAGATGCAATTAAATCCTGCAGTTCAACAGAAGTGAGCATGAAATAATTCAGTGCACTCACGCTAATGGAAAGATAAGATAAGATAAACTTTATTGTGCCCTGAGGCGAAGCTTGGCTCCGACTCCAAGCTGCCGCTCAAGAAACATCAAAGTAGACACAGACGTGCAGGTAACATTACAAAGCAACAAGCTGATTACATTCATGTTAAATACACAGAAGAACCTCCTGCACCTTCACATTGAAGCTTTGCGCTGAGTGTTAAGGCTTTAATGCATTCTGACGCAAATCACTTTTTGTAGCTGTTTAACCTAAAGGCTGGGAATAGGCTCAGAGGCAGCAAAGGTGCTGGTTTCACAGTCTCCTGCAGATACATGAGCCTCACTAATACGTTTACAGAGATGAGATTAGAGGAATGTAAAGAGGGGGAAAAAGGCCGGGACCCAGGGGTGAACTGGAGGGACTGTATAGCATGTACTCAGTTTCTCAGGCAGAAGAAATGCTTTTCATTAGTCCTTTTTATATTCTGAGCCAAAGGTGTTGACGATAACCAAAATATTAGAAATTAAACACTCATATGTTAGTAAAACACAAACATAAAACTATGTAAATAGTACAGTGCCTTTTTAAATAATTTCTGTTTGCTCTTGTCTTGTTTTGTTGCAGTAGGTGGCAGTAATGCATCTTAACGATGGTTGCCAGCCGCCATAAAAAGGGAAAAAATTATTAAGTGTAATTGTTCTTTTAGTACACTTAATTACGGCTTCAGGCTCAATGTAATTCATTTGTCAAAACAAGAAAAAGCACAAAGATAAATTTGACTGACAGTTGTGAATTTTTTCACTTTTCTATCGATGGTTATCATGAATCCTCAGCACATGATAACAATCTAATATCATGACTGAAATGAAGTATAATTCCTCAACAAATTATACAAACTCTGTTCAACTGAGGTTTTTTAAGACAGAAATTGTCTGATCCCAAAAGCGAATATCAAAAGTTAAAACTGCTGCATGCATGATTCAACAA
>JAPXVT010000018.1:16941899-16957748 GCA_029823135.1 Acanthurus reversus
GGCACCTTTAATGCTATATATATATTTATATATATATATGTAACACCCAATTATAATGACCAATTTAAACATAAGAAGTTACAACCACATATACTCAGATATTTTCATATTCAATACACACTTTTTCAGTAGATAAAAAGCTTTTTTGTGGGGTTGTGGATAACGAAACATAAAACTTGCAGCAAATGTAGAAACAACTCTTTCATATGAGAAGAAACAGGTGAGAGTTGGGATGTTTGAGAGCTTCTTTCAGTACAAATGGTTATTTTCATCTGATGGATTGCACAAAAAACGCAAAGTGAGTAAACCCCAGTTTGCGGTCTCATTATTTTCCCACAAACAACAGCCGTGCCAACAATTCAAAGCTTTCAGACAGCAGACATGAGGTTTGGGAGAACAGAGTCTTGTACTGTACACTGTGAACCCATTTACAGATTTAGATTAGGCTGTTTTTGTGCCACAGTAACAAGAAGACACTGGCAAAAACAGCTTGAATAACAAGAACAGTGAGTGCTGCACGCACATTAAATAGGGGGATTTGAGACATGTAAACCTGATTGTTTTATGCATATTATATGTGTTTAGTAATAATATTTTGTATAAATTTTAGCTCATTATTTCTATGATGATTGCACATGCACACAGCATTATTTTTCCAGGGGCAGGAGCTCTCTTTGCTCCACCGCAACCCCATCCCAATCCCATCATGCCGTGGTTAGATGGTGTGTGTCATTTCTTAACACACCAGCTGTTTTGCCCTGGAAGCGCTTGAAGGATGGTGGGGGAAGGCTGGTCGGCAACGGTCATAATTACATAATCTAGGAGGTGGAGTGTTTGGGGGTGGGGGTCTCCTGTCGCGCTGCCGTGTTGCCATGGACACACGCTGAGCAGAGGAGGACCAGCTTGCAGCGCAGTAGCTGATGCATCTCTGATATACATGGAGAGAGCTGCAGTTGCATGGATATTGCAACAGATACTGAGAATTATGCAGGACTTGAGGAGTTCTATCATGTTTTAAAAGCCGTTGTTGATAACGTGTGTGTGCGTGTGTGTGTGTGTGTGTGGAGGAGGGGTTAGGAGCATTGAAAGCATGAGGAAGGATGCCTCCTGGAGGTGCTGGAGTCCAGCAACTGTGTGTGAAAGGAGAAGTAGGGATGCTTGGACACTGGCTTGCAGGGGGACAACATGCTCGCTGGAGTCATGTGTAAACCACACAAGGATAGACTTTTAACAGTGTGAGGCCCATTAAACTCTTTAAAAAGATGCTGGATAACCTCAAACATACCCATCTAACAGGCTGAAAGCAATGCTGGTTTTCTCAGTTCCTCAAAAGTTGCCATTTTTGGAGCCGTAACCAAATGCACAAAAAAGGAGCAGCATTGAAAACCACTTTAATAATAATGCTACTATGACACAACAGATCAATAAACAGAAAAATGATGAAAGGGAGTAAAGAACACTCAGGCTATCATGTGAATAAATTGATTTTAGAGCCAGTTTGCAATAGATTTCTGCCTGATCTGTGCTCACTTATGTTCAACTCAAACAGTGACAGGCTTAAGCGAACCAATGTCCACACCTTGCATTACGTTCTGACCCAGCTGCTGTCCGTGGAGTTGCCGCTGGCTCTCACTCATCTCCCCCTGACCGTCTAATCTCGCCTGCAGAGGCTGTAATCTCATCTGGAGCCGTGGCTGACTAAATGTGGGGAACGCTGGCCACGCAGTTATCTAGCAGCTAGCGCTTCTGTCTGGAACATCCCGGCCTACTTTAGCCCCCCTCCTCCCCGTGCCATGACACACACACACACACACACACACAGCTTGGAAACTCTGACACAAGAGCCTGCGGTGTTACGTGTGCATGTTTGTTCTCTATATATCAAGTAACATGGCATTTCTGGATTTCCTGCCTTGGCTATTTGCACTGCTTTGTTATGTTTGCGAGATCCCAGCTTCAATGCAGATCCGACGCGGATGTAAATAAAGTATTTAACAGCTTGTGCGTATGTGAGTGTGCGGGGATGCGGCGACAATGGATTGGACAATCAGGCTGATGGGTGAAACCAGGTGTCACCTTTACGAGTAATTCCACAAATGCCGGAACAAAATGTGACACGTTGAAAATCAAAATAGAGCCACATGGGCGCCACAGAGTCCTGATGTGAGCCAAAACTCCAGCAGTGGAAAAAATGGTATCAATGCCGCCTTTATGCATGTGTGTAAGTGTGCTGCTCCCTGTGTGTGAGCAGCAGAGAGCCAAAAGAAACAACAAATAACTGTTTTCATTATTGATTAATGTGCCAGTTTTTGTCTTTAAAATGTTAAAAAACACTAAAAATAAGATTATTAGATTTTTTTCAGTGTTAAATAAAGAAGCGTCTACTTGGGATGTCTTATCTTCACACATTTTTAGGAGAACATACGTAAAATATAAATATATTTTTCACCAAAAAAGCAGAGCTGGGATATAAGAATTCAAACTGGTGTGACAGAACTCTGAGGCTTTTTTATAATTTCTATCCCACGATGCATTTCATGAGCCCCTCACATTTATCCATCCTGTGACCAGCATGAGGTGTATGAATCACTGCCATAAGACAAAACATGCTGTAACTGGACAATATTTGGCCTTAAATGTTTAACTGAGTATGAAAAAAGTTACATAAATGCTGTGCTGTTAAACTAATCATTTAATTGTTTCATCTCTTCTCAGGATGCGCGAGGGATTTCTCTTAGAGATTTCTCTTCCCTCTGTGTGTTTACACCTACTTTGGAGTAGCAGTCGTATCTACTGAGCATGCTCAGAGCGAGTTAGGGATGCATGGCTGTGCAGCTAGACCCCTTTCGCTCACTGCACCCTCCAACATAACAGCAAACACACACATCCCAGGAAATGTAAGTAACAACGATGTGCGTAATGCACTCAGGGTGCATGTGCATCTACCCAAAACATCATGTCTGTGATGACATCACCCACAGTCTTACTGACTGAATGACGTTAGGAGGAAGCAGGATTTGAGTAGATGGACACGAATGCTTCTAATCCGGCCGATGAATTACACACACACACACGCACACACACACACACTCAGAGCTGATGGTCATACTCTCTGCAGCCTGAGGGTGCGGCAGATGGTGGGCTGTCATTAGCGGAGGGATAGTGAGTAGGTAGGGATGTGTGTGTGCATTAGAGAGGCACATATAGGGGTATGTATATGTTTACATGCTAGTGTGAGCATGTGAAGGGGAATCAGTGTAATGAGAGTGTTTGTATGTGTGTTAAGATAGGGCAAAGTGGCAGGTGTTTCCACCCCCTTTCCCCTCCTTAACTAGACCCCCCCCACCCACACACACACACACACACACACTCACACTCACACACTTGCCCTCTGGAGAGTGGCCATCTGCCACTAGCACTCAGGAGGGACTCGGGGTGTCACACAAGGGCTCCTTCTGTCTTGACGCCCCTCCTTCTGTCCTTTATCTTCCACCTACTCTGATGCCTGATGATGGAGTCTGGAATCGCAGCGAGGAAGCAGGAGTTGGTTGTCGCCGTCAGATAAAGGCATTAGTCAGACGAGGAGGTGAAAACAGAGACGGCTGACTTGGCTAATCTTGGTCTGGTACAGAACATCCACCTGGCTGAGCTGCGGCTAGCCGGGGACGCGAGAGGAGGCGAGCGGCTTGGGTTGGGGCAGAGGTAAACACCACCTCCTCCACCACCTGGCCCGCTGACAAAACAGGATGTAAACAAACACCTGACCCTTATAGCACGCTTTAGGACATTAGGCGGAGCAGCGTAAAAAATGTATCCAGGTGTCACAAGTGTATGAAGGAGTGCCATCATGTTTCTCAGCGAGGGGGCCGTCACATGGGCTCAGGGGGCAGAGTTATGGCGTTCAACCAGAAGTTATGCTGACCAAAGAGTCCGCAGGTTTCCTACATTTCACTAAGAGGGTAAACTGAACTAATCTGCAGGGTAAGACACAGAGGGGCTTAGCTGGAATGAAAACCTGCAGACTTTTGGGTCAGGATGGCACATGGTCCAGGGGCCCAGCATGACGTCCTGATAAACACGAAATCAAAGCCCTCCGCCTGTTGGGCCTGGCGCCAAAACCCCCCCGTAGCAAACTTTGACCCCCTTCACCCCGCTTCACCACACAGCAGTTGGACTGACTGTTCAGTAAACAAGCCATCAGGTCTGCCATCCTGGGCCCTGTGCTCCCAGAATGCACCTCGGTTGAAGGAGGCCTCGGCAATCGGTTTGTTTGTTGCTTTAAAAAACTCAAGCCCCTCCCCTCCTGTTTTCACTGAGCACACAGGGCCGCGCTCCATCTCCCCCTCTCTGCTTGTCTTACTTCTGCTAAGTGAACAGCCTAATGAGGCAGAAGGGCAGTGGAGTGCACGTGCCATCCTGCCCCATTATGCACGCATTCATCCGCTCTCCCACAAACAGTCAGGCAAGCAGCACTGGAAAACAAAACAGGCCTCTCTCTCTCTCTCTCTCTCTCTCTCTGCACATCTCTGCCAAGTGTTCACGGATGCAGTCTACGCCACTGGAAAAAAAAAAGATCTCTGAGAGGAAAAAAAACACCCCCAACTGTCCCGCATGCGTACGTGCTAGAGTCCACATGTATGTACTTGAGTCGTTTCTCCCTCCCTCTCCCCAGTCGCTTGCATTCAACAAGCTTTATTAGCACCATAAAAATATTCTGTACCAAAAACATGAGTACAGAACACGTGCACACCAACACACCTCGGCATGAAAACAAACACGTTCATAGTCATTTAGCTGCAAATCAAATTGCTGAAAGGATGCAGCACACCAGCATTAACTCAGTTTACCGCCTGTTTAACTGAAAAACAGCCATTTGACTTCGGTCACGTTCTTTTCACTGTCAAGACGTCACACTGTAAATCTAAAGAATGCATACGTTAAGCGTCCTCTGGGAAAAAACACTGATCTTCAATCCTGCTGTTGCTGTTTGGTGTTGGTATGTTCCTTTTTATTTACCAGAATGTCACTGACAAAACAAATTCACAGCCTCTCTCTGTTCTGACTGTTAAAATGAAACATAATATAACCTCTCGGTCCACACACAGGGGCCTTGTGGTGAAATAAAAAGCCACTTTCTATTCAAATGGCACGGAGCCGGGACAAAAACAGGCCCCTCTCACAGCAACTTTTCAAACCCGCTCTGCCAGGAATGCAGACCGTGACATCCAGTTACCTGATGGCCGCATAGCAACTCGCCCACTTTGTTGTTTTCTCTCGCTGCCTACAAGGACACACACACAAACACATATCCACTTGTGCTGGGCCTCACATGTCGGCATACAACCCCCTCCCACCCCTTCTATGAACGCATGTGAGTTCACTGTGTCCAATAAACGGCGTGGGGACCAAAAGTCAAACTTGGTTTTTCTGTCAACATCCGGGTGTCCCTGAGTTGTTTACACCGTCTGCTGTCCCACGCAGCGGCATAAATTTGTTCACTGTGATATTCTGGGGCACTATTGATCACAAGATAGGTGGGAGTAAAGGGTCTATGGAGGTCACATTGATGTGCAACACATCCTAAAGCCTACCCAACTGAAAAACAACAGCCGGAAATGCCTGCGGCTCAGAGTGACATTACAACTCACAGGAAGCCTTTGCCGATCAGCTTTGTGGCATTCCTTTGGCTTCACTAACAGAATTAATTCTAATAACAAGCCGAAGTCAACCAATTTCTAAACTTGATAAGAAACTCTTCAATTTCTCTGACTCCAAGTGATGCTGTGTCTGATGAATCTCTAGTCTCTCATTTCTGTTTTCTGTCCAAAGTGCTTCCATTCATAACAAGCGTTGGTGGAATCCCAAAATCTGCTCGGGTATTTTTAGTATGTGCAGCCCACAACAGTAGCAGCGAGGCAGCAGCGTCCTGCTCACTCATGGTGCTTGTTTACTTCAGAGCTCTCAGCCTGGTCACGTTTCATAGCAGCCGTGTGCTGCGTTCACGTGTTGTAGGAAATGTTGGGATTACAGAGCGAGAATGATTAAAAACAGTTAAAGGTTGACTGACTGCAGCGAACATCGAAGGCCACTTCTCTTCATTTTTCATTTTGACACTCAAACTGGCGCTCTCTTGTTTATTTGCAAATGATGCCATAAAAACACCACTCATGTGAACACTCGGAAGTGGGAGCTTAAGCGGAGGACCTGAAGGCATCAGCACCACCTACTTACGTGCTTTGAAATCCACAGAGGCTGTTTGAATTCAAATGGAGAGGAAATGCAAGTTTGTTTTTTTTCCTCTTTCGACTGCACAGAAAAGCTCTCTTTGATGCAGTGAAGCTAAACTGCTTTACTTGTTTGTTTCGACTAAAAGGAGTGACTTTTCACAGTCCTTTATCACTGGACTCCCTCCTTCAAAACAAAACAAAAACTGCAGGACTTGAAGCTGAAAGTTATGATTCATTATTTAGCAGTAACACATCTGACATCAGGCTCACTCACCTTTGGCAGTGGTTGCAGTCTCCTTGAATCCCAAACAGACATATGGTGTGCTGTGTAATCCATTGATACCCCCTTTGCAGCTGCTGGTGGGTTTGAAGCCAGCCAGGTCCTCGCATTTCTCAACATCCCTGTTGTCCAGCAGGTTCAAGGCAATGTAGTTCAGTCCGTTCGGGTAGCCCGCCGAGCTCTGCCGGTTCACAGGGCTGCCGTACTCCTCGTCTGAGCCCTCGCTGCTCCGGGATGAGATGTTCTCCACCGAGCTGTGCCTCTTCACCCTGTCGCCACGGGCGAAGGAGGTGAAGACCGGTGTCACCGTTGCGGTCGAGGAGAAGGTCTCGGAGCTGTGGCGCCGGCGTCCCTGCGGATTGGCTCGAATCACCTTGGCGGAGCAGTCGGGGTCCAGTGTGGAGGAAGAAGTGGCCCCAAGCAGGAAGACCCCAATGCTTTCTGGGACTTCCTGGTCTTCCAGAGAGAGTCTCCTCTCCCTGCTGATCTGGCTGCTGGAGAGCAACATTCAAAATATGAGATGTTTAATTAGCAAGTAGCTTTTATTTTTATACCAATGATAAAAAAGACAGAGAATAAATATTTATATGATGTTGATTCACGGCCTCTGTAAAGCCTTAAAATCTGCCTGTGATCTTCCTTCTGATCTGTCGATTTATTCTGAAGGAAATCAACCAGGGATAATGACTCATATCTGGATTCAGGTGAAAGTGTTCATGTTGATTATCAGAAACCTTAAATTTATTCAGAGAGTAAAAATTAAGTAATTACCATGTATGTTGTTGTTATAATTGCCACACAGCCAGACTACTGCATTAATGATGACAGATGGTAAATATTACTTCCTCCAAACACACAAACACTTACCTTGTTGTGTTCTGGGGAACAAACTGTGGAGGTGAGCTCGTCAAGCCAAACGTCATCTCAGTGTAGTCATTTTTCACCTCATCACTGAGGCCCTGCGACCTTTTCTCACCATCCAGATGGTACACTCCATCCTCCTCTGAGCAGGGACACATTGATAACTCTGGAAGAGTGTCCAAGCGCTCAGCAGGAGTGTTAGCCTCCTTGGATGAGTGTGAGCCCAGCTCCAGGTTCATGTAGTCTGTCAGAGAGGACCTCCCCGGGCCCCCGCAGCTGGAACCCAGAGATGAGGACTGGCTCTCTGTGGATACCGTAGAGGGCGGGGAAAATCTGGTGCCATTAAAGTCAATGTTAATATACTCCCCAGGGCTCCGGGGCTCTCCAGGCAGGGGGTGCTCATTCATGCTGGGCAGGGTCCTCAGGGTGTCTAGGGATAGCCTGTTAGGTCTGCCCAGCCTCCCTCTGAAGGGTATGGTCTCTGCTCGGCCGTGTCTGACTGGGGAGGGTACGGAGGGGCTCAGCGGTGATGTCTGAGCTGTGCTGGGCTGCATCACTGAATAATAGTCTGACTCGCCCAACCTCTGTCTCAAACTCTGCGGGCTCATCAACACATACTGGTTGGTCTCCTCATTCTTGGCAGCCTGAAGTTTAGCAGGGAGCGTGAGGGAGCCTGCCTGGTAAGCTGACCTCACTGATGCTGGTTCTGCCAGCAGGCCCAAGTAGTAATCAGGGGGGGTCTGGAGTGGAGGGGGGTTCCCGGGTGACATATTCATGTATTCACCGTGCCTGTCTGGGCTCTCCATGGAGGATTTGGAGCCACAAAACATTCTCATGTAGCCGTTGTCCTCCAGAGAGCTGCTGCAGGGGGAGTTGGTCTTGTAGCCGCCATTGGCAGCTGCCTGAGGATGTACCCTAGGGTTCACAATCTGCTTCGGCGCTGATACACACATGGGGCTCATGGGTACATAGTTGTCTACCTTGCCAGGCTGTGATGCTACACCTGGTGTCATTGGCATGTAGCCATCATCTGCAAGGTTACTACTGGAGCTCCTGGATGAACCGATTTCAATGTCTCCATAATCCTCGGGGTAGGACACTTTGGGCGAGGCCGAGTGAGAGCTCTGTCCATGGGTCATCCTCATGAGTGTGTACTCATCCAGGGAGGCTGAGGACAGCGGCGCCACCACCCTCTGTTGGCGTGGTGTGGTGAGGGAGTGCGTCCTCTTCCTGTAAGCCAGACCCTCGCCACAAGTCCCAGACCTGCCGCCATTCGCCCCCTCCATTATCATGTAGCCACAAGGGTCGCTGATGTCCCGCGATGGAGGTGTGCTGGACAGAGAGTCAGGGGTGTCGCTGCGGGTCATGGGGAGGAATTTGAGGTCACCCGGGCTGGAGCTGTAATCGTCACATAGCATGAAGCCAGTGTCGCTTAGGGAGCCAGAGATGGAGGCGCTGCAGCTGAAGGGCCGCCTGGCTTTCACAGGAGTGCAGATGCTAGCCCCCCCTCTGGGAGACATGCTGATGGGGCTGGAGGCAGCAGGAGGGGAGTTGGACACCGGCATTGACCGGCTGTGATGCAGGTTGGAGGAGGACTCAAGCATTTTGCAGGTGCGCCCACTGCTGAGTGTATGAGACCTACTGAGGTGATTCCCGGAGTTTGGACTAGTGGGACTACCGTTCACAGATATGGACATGGACACAGGCCGTGTCACGCTTCCGTCCCCCTCGCTGGCCGTTCTTATCCGACAGGACGTGAACTTTCTCCCCGGGGACGTGGCTGCGATGCTATCTGTTCTGGATCTCCTCACCAGGCCTGTCTGACTGGGGGGGAGGTTGTTGAGGTTGCGTCTTGTGGGCACAGAGATGGGGTTAGTGCTGGCAGACTGGCTTTTGCTCCGCGGCCTGAACTCAGACAGCTCCTTCATGGCCTTCATGGCCTCCAGGATGGTCTCATGGATGTTCTGAGCCACCACCGAGTCCTCTGCCTGCATCCAGAACTCCCCAGGCCCGGTGACCGCTGACCGGCCCACCTCTATGAAGAAGAAGCTGTCTGAGTGGCCGCATCTCCGGATGTTCATGAGCTGTAAACTGACAGCAGCTGTTTCTGAGTTCAGTTTGACAAAGCTGATGGTCCGGCTGGACAAACACAGCCTGTACACTCCGGTGAGGTTCTTGATCTGACCCAAACCTTTGGATTTCAAGTTGACCTGCCATACCTCCTTGTAGACAGCTGTTGCAGGAGTAATCAGTCCGTAGCTGGCCTCCTCAAAGCCCACTAGAGAGGAGGTGGAAGCGGGGCTGTCGTACACTTTCCCCTCAGCTATGAGATCAGTCAGAACCGTGTACCAGCTCTCCTGCTCCTGCTCGTTGTCTGCAGCCACTGCAAAGTACTCGTCCTTGGTGTAGAGGGCGATGAGGTGCTTGTGTTTGGCATCGGCCCGTTTGTTTACGCACAGACACGAGTCCAAAGTTATGACCCGTTTCGCAGCAGACTTGTTCCTCCATTTCTTCTCGCTTTCATAATACTCCAGCCGGGCAGGGCAGCGCTCGGTCGGCTCCCGCAGCACGAAGAAGCGCCTGTGTCCGTGTTTCTGCTTCCGCAGGTATCCGCACTTCTTCACACCGTTCGTCCCATTGGATAACAGGTGTCCTCCCGTCGCCGGAGGACTTGCCATTTCTCTGCACTTCTCTTTTCAAGTTCCAGATGAGCAAAGTCTTTGAAATAAAAACTCGCAGCGAAATTAAATTAAAAGCAAACTCGTTTTTTTAAACTAATCCATGGCGGACGCCGGTATGTGTGTCCGCAGTCCGCCGCGATAGAAGCAACAGCGCAGCCGGACCAGAGACTGATCCGATCCTGGAGAAAAACAACATGTGACGCTGCTGCTCTAAAAACAGAATAAAACACAGAGTCAGAGGGGGGCGGGGCGTCCTGCAGGGGCCGTGCCTGTCCATCACGCGGCTCTGACGCTGCCTATTGGCCCATTCAATAATTCAAGGCAGGCAAACCCCGCCCCCTTCTTTCCAAACAGCTCTCTCATGTCGAAACCGAAATTATCACGAGCCCATTGAATAACACGAGAGCCTGTTCAGTCCTCTGTGGAATGAAAGTGTGAAGCATAAACAAACACACTCAAGACTCATCTCATGTGTCTGTTAAACGCTGTAGCCATTTTTTAATCGAAATAATCTATTTTTAATGCATCTAATCTATTTTTGTTTACAGTGTGATTGGCAGGCCAATTGAGCCCTTTTGGATTAATGAGGATTTAAAACGAGCGGCATAATGCTGCATTGTAACCATTCATTTCCCAGGCAGAAATACTGTAAACAACCCTGATGCCCCACTTGTTACATAAGGAGTGTTGTGGCCTATTTTTAAACCTGTGGGTATTCCTCTCCAATGAGAAGCAACTCCTATTTCAGCACCTCATCATTTACTCTCCCACCCAACACCCAGCAGTGTCCACATTTGCTTATAATTAAGGTTATTATCTTCTGAAAATGCAGCTTTTGCTGCACAGAAGACAGCTGAGGGGAGGCGACCGTGTGTTGTGTGTGAGTCGGTGCTCTGTTATGCTTATACTGCACTCTGCTGCATATTTACAAAATGTACATGTTGAATGAAAAACAGCCATCTCACAGAGGAGGGATGACTGAAGCAAATGCGTCAGAGGCTTCAGTGCAAGTTGCAGAAATGCTGCCATCATCTGGCTGCTCGGGGTCACCCTGCAGCCTTCAGCACATAGAGTTTAAAAAACTTTCTTTCCTCAGTGTAATCCAATCAGAGACAAACAGAGCGGGCACCAAAGGTAGGGCTGATGTGACCGCTGCGGGCTGTGAAGCGCCTGTCAGGAGGAGGAGGCCTGCAGACATCTGTTCATCAGATCATCTCGGTAATTATGTCAGTAATTCTCCGTGTGATCTCGGCGATCATTAGTCATGTCAGCCAGCAGACCCCTGCCCAAACACACACTTGGATTGTTTTTTATAATCTCCCAACAAGCAGATTACACCTCTGTCACCAAGGTGCCAGTGTGATGATGAAGGGAGGGTGTCATATCCTCCCCCTTTAACAAACACATTGATACTGCAGATTAAGGGTAATCCCTGCCTTCTCTAATCACTATTGTTCTCATTATTGTGATTGTTGATGCCGGTGTGCATGTGTTCATGTGATCCTTGTGACATTTGGCTGTTGCCTATTTTTCTGTTTTTGCACAAGTGTTAATTCGTTGGGGTTAAGCTCGGCCCCAGCATGTGTTTCCAGCATTAGCCGTCACCTTTAATCTGAGATATGAGCAAAAACATAAACACCTCCACCAGGATTTACTAACACATATTTGTCCGCTGATGTAAACAGCCTGGGGCAAAAACAGAGGAACAAAGAGATTATTGTTGACATCTCTCAGGCAAAGAGGCACAATAACTTGGTGCCGATGCTGAGGGAATATTGCTGAGTGAGAGCTGATTGTTGTTTTATGTGTTTTGCAGGAAGCTCATGGGATGTGGTGTGCTGATGCGTTCCCACAGGGTTTATTTCAACACTAATCTGGCTGTTTTGTTTTTGAATCCAAGGATCTTTTATTTGTGCTAGTGTCCAGGTGTGCTCAACCCTCTCAAAGGAAGCATTGTTTTCACATCTGTTCAGCTTTTACTCCTCAGAAAATATCTGTTCCTTTAACACATGCAGATTTTTTTATCAGGTAAGGATGCATTCAGGGCTCTTCTACTTTAGTGGGATATTTGGGCATTCTTTCCACCAAGGGTAAGTTTTCATCCCCACAAAGTCGCCACCTTATCCTACCCCAGTGTGAACACAGGACAGACGCTTGTATTCCCAGAAAATCTCTCACTCAGCTGCCTTTCCAGATGATTCTCTGGAGCATCTCCAGTTTGAGCGTCAGCTCTCTGGCTTAAGGGAAGAATTCTGACAGCTTCGTTTTACAGCTCAGTGCACACTTATTTGCTTTTATAGAGCTTCTTTGAACTGCATCCGACTGTCCTCCTCAGCATGTAGTGTTTTTCTTATATATGATCATTTTGTCCAACTAATGATTCTGATTCTAGTAATAACTAAAGTGACTTTTTCAAACTGCTTCTTCATTTGCTTTCATAAGTGACACAGACAAGCAGCCAAACCCTTATTTTAGAAGCTGGAATCAGGAAATACTTAAATTTTTGCTAGAAAAATGACTTAAAATAGTTGGTACTTAACCCTCTATAGATCAGCTAATTGTTGCAGGTCTGTAGGAAAATAAATGTTACTATTATCTCATGGTAGTTGAATATTGGTAATGAAAAACGGGAGAGGAGGATCAGATTCCTGGTGGAATCCAGCTTAGTGCTTCTCTTTGCCAGATCCTCGCACAACAAAGCTGCTTTTCACTGTGTCAACATACAGATCAGCGCAGCAGAAGGTCAATGAGAAGGGTCAGCCGCAGGAGCCGAGCTTTTGAATGCCAGCTGCTCCAGAGCACAGAAAGCCTTTTCAAGCATCAAACGTTCCACACATGCAGCTTCCACATTTAACACCTCCATAACTGTGGCTCACGCGTGCGATTATGCCACAGGGCAAAATATGAATGAAAGGTCTCAATGGTAAATACCGTCACGCATGCATGCACTCAAACGCTCACAAACTCACCCCAAAAACAACACACAGCTTTAGTGGAACACAAACAAAATGCTGTCGCAGTTAACATGACAGCCGCAAAAGATTAATATTATATCTGTTTTTATTTATTTTTTGATTATCAATTAATCATTTATGCTATAAAATGTTTAGAAAAAATTAAAAATGCCTGTTTCAAGTGTCCAGAGATGTATGTATGAACCAAAGCATTATTTTGTTCCTTTGTCAGGTTTGGTTGCCAAATTTATGCAGAACAATATTTGTTGTTCACTCTTTACATGTCATTATGATGTCAAAAGATCAGAGTTTGGATCTCTCAGTAACGTCTTGTACCCATCGGTACATCCGAGGTTACTAATTGAAACCAGTAACATAAACGAAAGGCTCCACAGCAGATAATGTATGTTTGACATGTTGTTGATTCAGCCAGGACAACACTGACCTCTAGTGCTGAAGTGATGAACTGCAAACCTCCAACTGAATCGCCTGACCTTTGTGCTTTGGCAAATGTTTATGGCCCAGTTCTGGTAAGGGATAGTTTGTTTTTAGTAGTAAATACCATCTCATAACTGTTACTTTTATCGTGAGATTTAAAGTTTTATTATTGTAAATAATTTATCAGGTTATAGTTATAAAACTAAGATTATCATTTTATTTTTTCATAGTTAGCAAGACTTTTGTTTATATTTCATATTATTTCTAAATGATCATAGATATTTGATGTGGCCAAAAACATCTGGGTGCTTTTTTTCATCTATTTAAATGGAGGGAAAGGAGCTGTCTCAGCTTTGAAGTGCAGAGTCCGTTTAAATTACAATACAAAACTCTGGAGAAATTGTTTTTTGAATTATCTTGGATGGCGGAGTAGAAAACAAGCCCTCCTCCTGTCTGTTACCGTGAGAGATGAGAGTCAGCCATTTAAAACAAA
Organism: Acanthurus reversus; assembly: GCA_029823135.1. Classification (NCBI taxonomy): domain Eukaryota; kingdom Metazoa; phylum Chordata; class Actinopteri; order Acanthuriformes; family Acanthuridae; genus Acanthurus; species Acanthurus reversus. The sequence continues at coordinate 16,955,834 of JAPXVT010000018.1, forward strand.
GTTTTCACGTCAGTAAACAAACAAATACATAATGTAAAATACAACGTCGCTGCACGAACAGTAGCAAAGGAAAGTCTTCAGGACTACTGATTTTTTGCTTTTAGGACTGTTGACAGACACGCACGCAGAATGAATGTTCCGTCACTTCCGTTTTCCCTTTCTCTATCAAGCCAACTGAAAATACTCAGGCTGTCGATTTCAAAATAAAACGTATGCCGCGCAACATGTCCTCTTTATCTCGGATAAAAGGAGAAAATGTTCGTAAATCATGGGACAAACGATTAAAATTTAATATAACAAATACATCGCCCATTTAGACGTTTTTTGTGCCCCCTCAGCCTGGCACATTTTGTTGGACTTATGTGCCATATTTTATACGCGAACATCCGACACTTACTTCCGGTGCGTTAGCACGGCTAACTTGATGCTCTCAGGCACGGGACGTGAACGGCTGTTTGCGGTAGTCGAGTTAGGTTAGAGCTCCAAAAGCACAAACGCAGAGATGGTGTCCGCTGTGGTTCTCTTTGTTTTAACGGTGTTTTCTGTCTGTGGAGAAGCTTCAGCAGAAAGAAAACTTGTCTATGTGACTGTGGTGAGTAATTGTAATATGTGCTGCAATGCTACGGAAGCTGTGTTGGACTCTGCACCGAGTCGCGGCGGCTTCTCTGTGATGTAAACAGACGCTCACGGAACTACATTCAACATTTAGGAGAATTTATTTTTTCTGTGTTTATCCGTAAACTTGTGTAGTTATCTGACCACATATGAAGTCTGTAAGAAATAATTTTAGTGTTTTCATTAATCGGCATATCAGTATTCTACCTAGCAACTCTCACGGTAGTTTTCAAGGAGATTTTTGGGTTGGTTCACACCGCCTGCTCGTGTAACACCTCGGACGCTGCATTAGTTACGTTGATACTTGCGCTAGAAAATTAACATGCTAGTGTAACCCGTCGAAAAATTTGACATTTGATTCAATAATAGTAAAATTTAACATTAAGTTGGAATTTTGGAAATGTGTAAAAACTAAGGCGTGTTTGGAATTCAGAGTAGAGGTGGTGGAGGGGAAAAATTGATTCTCGAATGTGTCGCGATTTTTATGGGACGATTTTAAAAATCTTTTTAAAAAGTAAAGCTCTCTGACAAGTCAGCTTGACCTGGTTTGTCAGCTGATCAGTCAGATGGACAAACAGCACAAACACAAAACAATACTTAAAAACAGGTCATATCTCTGGGACATTGAGGTCAGATGCTCATTTGGGTCAGTTAGGACCCGTCATTGTCTCTGTTTGGTTGTTTCCAGGATTCCCAGCACAGGGGCACTCACTTACTGAAAGTATTTGCAGACGAATCTGCTCTGTCCTGTTCACAGCTCACCAACAGTGTCATCTTGCGATAGGGAAGAAACACAGAGTAGTCAGAGATAGTCAAAGATCATGCAGATGGGAAACAAGCACGTAAAAGTAATACCAAAGTGCACACATGGCAGGTTTTTGCATACTCCCATTTTTATTGCTCTTAAGTAAATGTTAAGGGTTTTTTAATCTCTCCCGTACTGAACAGAAACATTTGCAAACACGTCATGATAATGTTGGAGCTGCAGCGAAGGTCTCGGCTCACTTCATGGAGAACATTCGTTGCAAGTTGTGAACACAAAAAAAATTGAAAAAAACAAATAGAAAACTTAAATGATACTTTAAAAGTCTCCTGCACGCTGTTAAAATACAGAATAGACCCTTCACTAAGCCCCGCCCCCCTTAGTTACTGTTGCTGTGTCCGACAAGCTTCAGAGCCAGCATGGAGCTCACACTGTCACTATCTGCACTCCCTGGAGAAATACTGTCTGATTTTTTGAATAACAAAAAGTGATGTCAGACAGCAGCAGACAGAAGGTCTGAAAGGAGCCTTTGAATGA
>JAPXVT010000018.1:17485703-17496266 GCA_029823135.1 Acanthurus reversus
CAATAACAACCAGCTAAATGGGGCATCATCACCTACCATAGTGGAGTCAGACAACAAACTAATTCTCCCTTGGGGCTTGTATCCTCGGACAAGGACAGTATATAGTCCAGTTAAATGGCCTGATCGAGCTTTAGCAGTAGCTCAACTTAACTGTGCATGTAAACGTACTAACTGTGGTTCGTTCACAAGCCCTTGAAGCCTGGCAAGGTGAATCCATCTGGCTTGCAAGGTAATTAGAGTTTATATGATTGATTGATTGATTTTTCTTCTTTCAAGGTTTAAGACTGTTATCACATACAGCATTTTTGATGTCACAGCCACCAGCCCCACCAAATCCCCACGTTAGTTTGGCTGTGTGCTATTAGGTTGTCAGTTGGGTAGGTATCACTTGTCAGCAACAGCCTGAATCAGCCGCTCACCAGCCTTTGAGTTTGTGCTGCTGTGAGGTGATTGATGACAGGTCAGCCACCAACGGCCAGGCAGAATTTCCAATTCTTCCACAGGGAAATTGCTCATTTCTTCACAAGTCTATTTCAATTTTTGTTACACAGCAATGTGCTAAGTTTATGCATTATGCTGGCACCTGAACTTAGAATTGTGATGAATCACGGCATATGTTGGACAGAGTTGAAAAAAAATCTATATATTAATTTGTGTTACTTTATTGTTTGCTTTTTTCTCTTGGATGGCTTGTCAGGCGGGGTATTGTTGCAAGGTAATATAAAAGTAAGCAGGCGTGACACTCTTATTTAGATAACCACCTCACTCCCTCTCTCTCGCAGTTTCTACAAGACTAAAACTGCCACTGTGACATTGTCGAGGGCTCTTTTTTTAAGACCCCCTGCCTTTTTAAAATACAGAAATGGTATCCCATTCGCTGCGGTGCGGGCTTCAAAGAGGTTATTTGTCATCATACAGATTTATGCTGTCATTCAGGGACATTTATATCACTTTAAGCTCTTTGGGTGTTCCAGCTTTGGTGCTGGGCAGACAATCCTGCAGAGACCCAAGCTTCTCTCTGCTTCATTTTCCTCCTTTTTGTATTCCCCCCTCCACCAAAGAGGAGTGAAACTGTAATGATTGTTGCTGCTTCAAAGGGCACATATAACAGCTCTAAAACAAAATGGGATCTGGTTGGGTGAGAGTGGGTGAGATCTTGGACCTGGAGAGGCCCTCGTTGGTGATTACCTTGCGACAGATTCAGCAAAAACAGAAAAACTGACTTTCCAGGTTTTGTACCAACACACATGAATTTATCAGTTCATTTTAATTTCACATTCTGATGACTGACTGAGGTAGTTTCTGTAGGAACAAAAATGTGAATGCAATCTGGAACAAGTACAATACTTAACCACCATTTCACTTCATTTCTTCAGGTCTAATGTGATATACGTTGTTGTTTTTATACTTCCAGTAGCTGATATAATACATACTATCCTTCAGACGTCCAATGGTTGAAACTTCTAAAGGATCTTACATACAGTAAGCGTGAGGAGCCCTAATCTGAATGGATCCTAAGCCTCTATTCTACTGCTGCTCTGATAGTGGCAAATCAATTTCTGACAGGCTACCAGAGGAGTTGTTGTCAGTCTCATCCACCGCCCGAAAGCCAGAAAACATGGCAAGCAAAACAGCTGAAGTTACACGGAGTGGAAGGAGACTTATAAAGAAGCAAAGCATACTATATACTGCATATTTCCATTTTATGTGCTGCATTGTATTTTACTGAAATGTAAAGTATTAAATATATTAAATATTCTTTTTTAACTTTCAAGGCCCTAAATAAATGGAATGGTCTCTGGGAATAATACCACAGGCTGCAGACACTGTTCTATGAATATTGCATCATATTTTAAAGACCTTCTCAACACCACCTGACCATTTTGCATTCCCGCAAGTCAAGGTTTGATGCCTGCTGAGAAAAAATAGTCTCTGATTAATGTACAAGGATAAATAAGTAAGCATAGAAATATTAAAATAGTAAATAAATGCACATACAAAATGAACAATATAACAGTGAATTTAAGAGCTGATATGAGATCCTAAAGATCAGTGTTGGTGCTGATCTGCACATATTTTAATGGTTCATTATGTGCTGAAATAAAGCTGATCTAAATCAGATCCTTTCATCATTGTGTTCTTACTGCCTCATATATTCTCCATGTAAGCCTGCAATGATGCAGGGCTGCTCCACTTACACAGCTGGCTCCACAGTGGAAGCATTCTGCTGCATGTGCCAGTCAAAGTTTGAGTGAGTGAATGTGAAAGAATCTTTGATTGGTGATTGACTCAGTTCTTGCACCAAGAAATGGTAAAACACACACAGCACCAACTATGGGCCACTTGGTGACTCAACTGTATTATATAAACTTCTAAGGAGGATCTTCAGTATTCGGATCAAGGAGCTTTATACTTACAGGATAAGTTCAGTATTTCTGACCTCGGACCCTATATGTGAGGTGTTTTTCATGGACCTGGAACATACAGACAATAATTTCACTAATCGGGCCAGTATTGAACTTTCTGCAATTTTCCTGCATGCTGGATGTACACCGGGTATTCGTTAACCAATTAATGTATTTTTCCAAGACAGGGAAGCTCATGACATATTCCTAGTCTCAGTATGCTCTCCTGTGAACTGTGTTGTTTGCCATGGCTTGGACATAAGCATTATTATTGTGAGTAGACCGAGTAGACACGGGACAGCAGGAACTTCCTGCCTCTCGCTGCCGAGCACTCCACTTTACATTTATTTTAGTTTGTCCAATTGCTCTTGAGCCTCTGAAAATGGGGAGATCATGTACTGAAATACCTATAATTCCAAAATGGTTAAAGGAACTCTATCAAACCGAGTGTTACGACAACGTCCTTCATCAGCAGTGAAAAGCAGGAAGCTTCTGCTGTTCCACGTCTACTCACTTATATCCAAGCCATGACAAGTGATACAGTTCACAGGAGAGCATATTGAGATTAGAAATATCCCATGAGCTTCCCCGTCTTGGAAAAATACCTTTATCGTTGTTTTTCCAAGGCATTTACCATTACCCAATGTACATCCATTACAGAACAGCGAGAGCTCGCAGGAAACGCGTCCACTGCTTGATTTTACATGGAAGCAGAAAATATTGCTGCCGTGTAAGTTCTTCTCAATATCTTGTCAAGTTTTAATTTTATTCTCCAATAGCTGTACACAATGATTAACAACACTAAGCCAATGACAATTGGCAGGCACACAGAGCACACGAGGTGGGGGTTGTGTACTGGTTCTCCTTTGTCACTGTCTCCAAAAATTTTGGACAAATTTAATATGTAGTGACCAGTTTTGTTGAAGTTTCCAGTTTTGAACCTAACTAGAAGTTTTAAAGTCAAGATATCTCAACTAATGCTGTCCGTCAATTTAATCGCAATTAATCACATGATTTCCACAGTTAACTCGCGATTAATCGCAAATGTATCACACCTTTTTAAATTGTCAGTTCTAAATGTACCTTTACGGGATATTTTTCAAGTTTTCAGTACTCTTATCAACATGAAAGTGGAAAAATATGCTTGCTTTTTTTTACAAATGTATGTTTATTATTATTGCAGCAATCCAAATCAATGAAAAATAATGTGATATATATTTGATTTTGCACCCCCTGCTCAGAAACGTTTAGTAGCTTATATACAAATCAGCCATGTTATTTTTATGCAAATTAGCCATACGTTGCTTGATGACTGCAGACAGAAATGCTGAAACGCCAGTCAGAGATCATCATTACTGGATGGGAATATTAATGATGTTGGTGAGCAATCAAACTACTATAATTGTTTAGCTCGCTAACTGTTGTGTTGGTGAAGCTGAACCTGCAAGACAAACTGCGATGGAGAGACGATGGAAAAGGAGTAACCTCAAGTAGGTCAGTAGTAAGTAATTACATGGTGTCTTAGTTTGTTACATGATTTGAGCTGTTGGCTATTTGTAGCTCTCTGTAACTTAATTGCACACAACTGCAATGCATTGATAATCAATTTATTTGCCCAGCACTAGACAGAACATTAATCGCGCCTTTAAAAAATTTACGGCATTAAAATTAGTTTATGTTAACATGTCACTCATGCGTTAACTTTGACAGCACTAATTGCAACATAAAATTGTCATCTACTTCACATTGCAGTGAACAAGTTATTATCTTTTATGTACTTCATGAACCTTATCTCATCAAAATGTTTGGGTGTCTGCCCACCAAAGGAGCAGTGGTTCAAAGTATTGAGAACTTCTTTAACTTTATAGAAGCATTAGATGTCAGTATAAATTTGGTAACAGAATGTTTTGCATTGCTTTAGGAAGAATAATTTTGTTTGTAATTGTATGTGTGTTTCAGGATCCAGATGACAATTTTTCCTCAAAACCCAGCGCTGATGCTTGGCCATTTGTAACCTGTCAAGGCACAACCTGCATTGTTTCCCAAAGCTGTGATTTTCCGCAAAGGACTACATAAAAAAGTTTTCTTAAAATAACTTGCCAAAGAAGCAAGGAATAGTATGCCAAACATCTTTGTAACTACAGTTTTATGTTTATGCACTTAGCACACGCACATTTTATCTAAAGCCATATCTAGATATAAAGTGCAAAGATACTGGACACCTTGACACTACAGGACTATTCTTCTAAAAGAGCTACAAAAGTAATTAAACATGGCCACTAATCCCACCATGGAAATAGCTGACATCAGCATTGTAGCAATCTACTTTATCCTGGTGCTAGTAATTGGCTTCTTTGCCATGTGGAAAGCCAATCGGAACACAGTGAGTGGCTACTTCCTAGCTGGTCGCTCCATGAACTGGGCAGCTGTAGGAGCATCTCTGTTTGTCAGCAACATCGGAAGTGAGCATTTCATTGGACTAGCTGGATCAGGTGCTGCTAGCGGCTGGAGTGTGGCTGCATGGGAATTAAATGCTTTATTATTGCTCCAGTTGTTAGGCTGGATGTTTATACCTGTGTATATTCAGTCCGGAGTCTACACCATGCCAGAGTACCTGTCAAAGCGATATGGTGGGAGGCGACTGAAAGTGTATTTTGCCGCATTATCTCTTGTCCTATACATCTTCACCAAGTTGTCTGTGGACCTCTATGCCGGAGCCTTGTTCATTCAGGAATCCTTAGGGTGGAACCTCTATCTGTCAATCATCCTGCTGATTGCCATGACGGCTTTGCTGACGGTCACTGGAGGTCTGGTAGCTGTCATCTACACAGATACAGTCCAGGCATTCCTCATGATTGCTGGAGCACTCTGCCTCACGGGCATCAGCTTCTACAAAGTGGGAGGACTTGAAGGTCTTTAGCCATTTATACCATGTAAATGATTAAAATACACTTTGATCTGCATATTGTAGGACATGCTTAATCATGCCTTGCCATATCATTTTCAGGTGTGAGGACAAAGTACATGCAAGCTACTCCAAACATCACTGCCATCCTTCTGTCTTCACCCAACCTGACATATAGTGAGTCATGCCACCATCACCTAAACCCAAAGCCAGACGCTCTAAAGATCCTTCGAGGCCCGAGGGATCCAGACCTGCCTTGGCCTGGTTTCTTACTGGGCCAGACTCCTGCCTCTATTTGGTACTTGTCTAATTGTTAATGTAGACTGCCTTCCTCCATGTAGAGTAATCATGTATGTATGAACATTTATGGTCCCCAGAACATTAATTCTCACACACTCTGCCTCTCTGCTTGAACTAGTGTCAGGCTTGTGCAAAAGAATAGTGAAAATATATTGAGCAGATTGTCATGAAATTTTCCAAACACACTCATGTTTGCTAGAACAGCATCTATATTTGGTTTTGGATACATCATAAGCCCTCATATAGGGAAACATCAAGACAAACTTTGTATGTTAAACTGTAATTGGGTATTATTGTTCAACCCGTTGAATTTTTTTTACTGTAACCACATTGCACTGCAGATTGTATGGGCCTCTGACAAGGTAGAAAGGACTTTACAGTCACGCTAATGGCTATGTAGGGCTGTGCTTAGGCGTAGCAGTGCTTTGGGCTATATGCTAACATCAGAATGCCAACATGTTCAGAATTAAAATGCTTCCCTTGTGTAGTGGTACAATGTTTCATACTCAGAATATTAGTTCAGTGAGTGTGCTTAGAAGATTTGCGCATTTGCAAATATTAGTAAACACAAAGTCAGCGCAGTCAGCGGAGTTTAAAGTTTATATTTTGACCAAATGGCACAAAGTATAGAGTTGGGCACTTACCAAAGTGATTATGATTCCTCCACATTCCAAGGGTGAATGTTATCCTTTGTCAATCAGGGTGTTAAGTCCTTGTAACAAATTTGTGACAATTTATCCAGTTTTTAATAGAGGCATTTTACTGACTAACTTATGATGATGGATAGAATGCATCCTCTGGGCACCAATAATATACAGTAATTTTTAATGTATTGAAAAACCAGCAACGTACTAAACAAGCCCAAATCTCATCCACCCTCCAAAGCCCATTTTACCCTTTACACTGCAACCCAAAACTGCCCAGTGTGGCGACAACAATAATGGCCATCCATCCAGTCTTTGTTGGGGTATCTCTTTCTGGACTGGATGAAGGATTGACTTTCCAACATTGCCCTCACTGGAGATAAGCTGATAGCTTGTTTTAAAATGTCCCCAGCCTATGACTGATTCCTCCCCTCAAAGCTATGGAGTCTGTACAAGCAGCATAGGTAAAGAAGAGTGAACCAGTGTCCTTGCAATAAAGTTAAATAGTATTTGGAGTGATAGTCCACATATCAAAATAATTGCTGAAAGTGTCCTTCCTGTATGTTCCAGGTACTGGTGTGCAGACCAAGTGATTGTACAGCGGGTTCTGGCAGCAAAGAACATTGCCCATGCCAAAGGTTCTACTATCATGGCTGGCTTTCTGAAAATCCTCCCCATGTTCATCATTGTCATCCCAGGTAGAGCCTTTAATTGCTTTCTGAGTGACTTACAAAAATCCTGACTGTGGAAAATCTAAATAACTAGCTTAATTCTCATTATGATTCCAGGAATGATTTCCAGGATCCTCTTTGCCGATGAATTGGCTTGTATCAGCCCAGAACACTGCTTGGAAGTGTGTGGCTCTGCAGCTGGCTGTAGCAACGTGGCTTACCCACGGCTTGTCATGTCAGTGATGCCCGTCGGTCTCCGTGGTCTAATGATGGCTGTCATGATAGCGGCTCTAATGAGTGACTTGGACTCTATCTTCAATTCAGCGAGCACCATATTCACATTGGATATTTACAAGATGCTACGAAACCAGGTGTCTTCCAGGGAGTTGGTGATAGTTGGCAGGATGTTTGTGGTTTTCATGGTGATCATCAGCATTGCCTGGGTGCCAGTCATCATCGAGATGCAGGGTGGCCAGATGTTTTATTACATCCAAGAAGTGTCAGATTATCTTACTCCCCCCGTAGCTGCCCTTTTCTTGCTTGGTGTAGTGTGGCATCGCTGCAACGAGACTGGTGCCTTTTGGGGTGGGATGGTAGGGTTTGCCCTCGGAGCATTGCGTCTGGTTTTGGCATTTGTTTACCGTGAGCCTCACTGTGACCAGCCTGATGAGCGTCCATCTTTCATCAAAGATGTGCATTTCATGTATGTGGCAGCTATTTTGTTTTGGGTGTCAGCTTTGGTGGCTATAGTAGTAAGTCTCTGCACCCCTCCACCCGGAAAAGAACAAATCAGAACCACTACTCTGTGGGGTTTAAACAAGAGAAAGAGGCTAAAACAGGAAGAAAAAGACAAAACCGGAGAAGACATAAATGCCTTGCAGCCACTAAACCATACAATCTTAAATGGAAACCAAACGCATGGCATGAAGGTGAATCATGAAAAAGCTCCACACAGCAATGGTCAGGCTTTCACAGCCAGTGACATAGAAACCAACTCTTCAATCCAGAATCATCGCCACTCACCAATTTCTGACCTTATAATGGTAGAAGAGGGAGAACAGAGAGGAGTGAGGGATGGAGAGGATGAAGAAGAGGGTTGCTTTGGAGGATTAGGTATGGAGGGTGGGAGGTGTATGAAGGTTTTAGAATGGTTCTGTGGCCTCCAGGAGAAGCCATCCAAAGCTCAAGTCATTACAGTCCAAGAACAGGAAAAGATTGTAGATGAGCTTCTCCATGAATCACCAAGAACCAGAATCATCCTGAACACAGGACTGTTGGTGATTTGCTCTGTAGGAATCTTTCTCTTCATCTATTTCTCCTTATAGACTCGGTTAATTCCAAGCACTCTTGTCTGTTACCGACAAGCAGGAATGATCACGGGTAAGATATCCTTCAGTTTTCTCTTTTAATTCTGAAATTACAGTTAACAAGAAAAGTACAGTTTTGTCTCATGAGAGCATTTTGTCACTTTACTTTTTGACAGGACTTTAGACAGCAGTAATCAGAAAGTACACTGACCAAGGCTTCTCCCCATCACTTCCATTGGATGTGCAAAACTGCTTGCGCGAGACAGGTATCTAGTGACCTATCTAGCGAAAGACATTGATGTTCTTGTCTTACATTGGGATTTTGGATGAATAGGCTAAATCCCCAAAAAGTGCAGTTTTCCTTTAAGTAGATTTGGGAGTAGAAGTATGCTCAGGATAAAGTTTAGGAACCACCTCTTATTTTAGTTTTTTTAATAGGATAAATCAGAACTTTGTTGTATATTCTAAAATATATTTTCTACATTGTATATATGGTGATAACTGTGAAGGGGGGTTAAATATGCTTCAAATAGACTGTTTCGTACAGTGTGGTCAAAACGTGTCTAAAAACATCAAGCTGTGGACACACCGGCGCCAGCTCCGCAGCACCGCGGCACATCATTTGAATCACATCAAGTCCCACCCCTAGCACCAATAAAAGGCATTGCATTGCAACATGTCAACAGTAAGACCACACACACCAAGGGTAAAAAAAGCAACACCATGGTTATATAGTGTTTAGTGATGTCTTTGATATGATTCAACAGGGGATCAAACCCTGACCTCTCAATTTCTGAATGGACAATCTACCCGAAGGCCATTGGGCTGGTTTGCAATTAGACAGCTGGGGATATTTCTCAGTCTTAACAATTTATGTCTTCTCGTTCATTGTTAATGTGAGGTTATCAATGATATTATCATAATCGGCTATCAATAATAATAACATCTAAACAACAGAAGGTGACAGCAAAGGTGAGGAGAGGAAGATGATCTGCCACAGAGGTAGAGAAGAAAAGCTGCGATGGCATGAGATGTACAAAACAACCTTTTTTTTGTGAGGGAAAAAACCATTTCAGGGGGCAGGCGTGCTGCAAATATGACAGTGGTGCAAAAGTTCGCAGGACACACCACATACATATAAAATGATAGGGGCGGCTGTTTTGACATGATGCTGCAGCACCGGTCTGTTTTAGCCTAAAGTGTTTGAACGCACTTCAAGGCAGAGTTAAAGCGTGATATCATGAAGAGGAGCAAGACATGATGATTTCTGTAAGTTTATGTTTAATGGCACTTGACCGGAAACTTGCTACCAGCAGATTTTTCCACTGTGCTGAATTATTAATATTTGCACAATTTTACCAGATGACATGCACATTTATTTGTATGTACTTTCAAGTTTTCTGGAAATTCCTTTAAAATTGGCCTTACATTTTGATGGAAATCTGGCAACTGACAATCTGGGCTTAATGGACTTTAAATTGAGAAAATGTGCTCATATTGTTTGGTATTTGTTTGTCTTTGAGAAATTTTAGATACAAAGTTTTAATTCAAGCAATATTTTTACTCCACATTGTTTTAATTAGTGGGCAATGCACAGAAGTTTATATAGCAAAGTGTAGCTTTAAACCTTTTTTTATTTTTGTACAACTCATTATGACTTGTTTAAGAACACAAACTAAAGCTTTAAAACTTAGGGCATGAGTGCAGAGACTTGCAAAACAATCACTTGGTCCAACTTCTGCAAGGCAAGAAACACATCAGACAAGTCTTGTTGGGAAAGTTCCACAGAGATACTATTACACTGTGGAAAAAGATCATTCTTGAAACTTTAAAGTAAAACAAGCATTACTTCTATTAAAGTATAACATAAACTCATGTACTCTTCTATCAGGCTTTTGATGTGGCTTTTTCAGTTAGTTTTCAGTATTTGAGCGCCTCAGTAAGCGATCTGACAGGTTTAATCCTTGCTTATTTGACTGACTTTAGTCATGATGATCCATTTCTGCAATAAAGATGTCCTAAGGCTCCTGTAAAACATGTTACACGAGCCTTAAGAAACTCTGTAAGCCTTCTTGGACTTACTAAAAACTTGCATGGCTGATTAAGTCTGTAAATAGCTGTAAATGGACTTGAGGAAACTTGTTAGCCCAGAAAAGAATATGGGAAAGAAAAACAACCCATGATGCAACAATGCAAATGTGGTACATTCAAAAGCAATACGTAAATACATGAAAGTCCAGTCCACAAATACAACACCACCACTAAACGCGATTTCCAGGAAATAGAAATGTTGTCTTTTATTTGGGCTATTACAATACTTATCATTTTAAG
>JAPXVT010000018.1:17530752-17542294 GCA_029823135.1 Acanthurus reversus
CGAATTCAGTGGGAGTTTATCCATAAATGTTTTTTTTTTTTTAAATCATTGAACAGACCGTTTAGACCTTGAATTTTCAGGTGTGTGATATTTAGTCTATCCTGCAAAACCAAATGTTTTAAGTTTTGAGTACATTTTAAGAGCTTAGGTACCACTTGCACATGTCAGAGAGGAGAACAGTTTTCACAAAAATAACTACAAACAAAAATCAGGTTTTACACACTGGTACATGTTATGTTGTTCCATTATTTTACAGCTACAGCTGTTAGATAAAATATCAAATCTAATGTATCTCTGATGAGAATGTTAAAAGGACACCTTGCTTAGCATAGCACAGTAACATGTGACAGGTAAAGTGTGCTAGTGGAAAAGTGGCATAACAAAAGAGATAAATCTTTGGGTACACCATGTAAGAAGATCACATGAATTTTTTGTCTTACTGATGCCTGGTTAGCCCTGCTGTGGAACCAGGTGCAGTTGACCTGCACCAGGATGTCCATGTTTCATCCCTGATTGAATTACAAACTCCATTGTACATTTGGACGATTCAGTGGTAGATGTCCAATCCACCACTATGTTAATAAGTAGCAGAATTAAGCCCCTAAAAATATTTTCTGTTGTGTTGCAGGGTCTTAATATTGTCTTGTTTACATAAACTTAAGTAAACTAAAAAATACAGATTAAATGTAAAGAGTCAAATTCCTCCCTAAACGAAGAATCTCCACCAAAAAAAATTTGAATTATCAATAAGAGTAATTGTGTGTGAATTATTAGTGATTTAACACTTGATGTGTTACACATAACATTCGCTCACTTGACATTGGACCAGGCAGCATCTGATAAGCTTAGTTCAGTGGGCAATTTGAATGCAGCTAGGAGAATAATTTATCAAAAGATATTATTTATGGAGAATATATGTCTATACACACACATAAACCAATATAGGGAATTTATTTACCAATTAATGCTGAAAAAAACTCAAATTGCCCACTGGCTTTGACAAATGACAAGGCTGGACCAAGACAATAAAACATATGCAAGTGTTGTTGTTTTTTGGTCAAGAAGTTAGAAATGCCAAGCAAATAAATACAAATCTACAGCAGGCTTTATGTTAGAACTCTCTGATATTTCCCGTCTTGTATGATTTTTTTAGGCTTTTTTTTTTTTTTTCACGTCATGTTTGGTACAATCTTCAAATATTTTTTCCTCTGATATTGTTGGTAGAGAGTTTCCGAAAACTTTTCAGCTTCAGTGTCAGGTTTTTTGTTTGTTTGTTTTAGTTCAGGCTGAGTAATGCTGAAGGACTCAGGATTCAAGCAGAAAACAGGCCAAATACAAACAAGCTCCTTGGTGTCTTGGTAACTTCTTGTGTTGGTTCACCTTCCAATGATTAAACATATGAGGCCAGTACAATGAGATTGAAATGGATGATGCTACATCCAAAAACTGTTGTCATAGGATGCAACAATAGGAAAAAAACAACATAACAGCTGAAGGCCAGACACAGTACACCACATCATGTCCAGCTACTCCCAATGGCCACTTTAAAACAAACCAAAAACAGAAAATCAGTTTGCATTTGCTTACTGCGTGGTTCAACATTGTATTTTGGCCATGGTTCAACTTGCAGCCTACTTAAAATAAACCACCACGAGCATCAATTAAAACAACGACTCAATCGTTGACCAGACTGTCCAAATTGATTACTCAAACAAATCATAACCAATAAAATACCTTTTCTGTGGCCATTATTAAATAACTTTTCTGTAGCCGTTATATTAAGATAATACTTTAATTTCTTCTGCAGCAATGGTGGATAGTCTCCATCATAGATGTCTTTAAAGAACTGTTGCTGGTCAGTATGAAAGGATAACCAGCAGGAAGTTACAAATCAGTACCAGACAATAAGTTGAAGATAACAGTGCAAATGACAATCAATTATGAAGGATTAGCTTAGTTAAAAACTCACTTTACACATCAACTGAACTGTTCATGTTGCACTTTTAGATTGTCTTGGGGACACGTTCACATGAACTTTCATTAACCAGCTGTCTGGTTAATTACTATATGGAAACTTTCTCATTTTAAACATGCACATCTTATTTGTGTCCTCCATCATGGAGAAGGACCTGCACAGGCAAATGAATGCCAAAGTTAAGCTCCTTGCCCTGTTGAAGATACATGCTATTATTTTTTGTGTGTCTTTCAATCACAAAGTTTCCACCGAGATCATTAATATTTTGAACTCAACATGGATGAATGAACTTACACCATGATGCACTGTTACAAAATCGGCCGACCTTTAAATATTGATTGAATAGCACAGTTTTAATGGCTGAATCGTCAGCTAACCTTTTCATATATTCCCTGTCTGTGAGGGAATATTTTCTGCATTTATCACATGAATCCATGACTGTTGCCAACCACAAACTTAGTGTGCAGCTAGCAGTCTCATGTTTTAAAAATTACTGTTATGTATGCTTAAATGCTTTTCTTAAAGCTTAAGTTTAAAAGCAGATTTTTGGAAGAATATGCTGTATGGCAAAAGGCAAAGCCACTTGAATCTGTTTCAGTGGGAGACATTGCTGTGCCTTCTTACAGCCCAGTTAGAGGGTTAGATAGAATACTTGTGAATAAATGAAGGAGTGACTGAGCATTTCCCATGCAGACTTAACAAATTGCTGATACAAGGTAAAGCTAATTCTTGACTGGTGATGGTGCAGATAGGAATTTGTGAGCTATGCAGCGGGTAATCAGGGAAGGTAAAACATGAGTTTACCTCACTTTTCATCTTGTTTATTGAGTAAACTTTTTAAGTAGTGTTGTTCAGAGTACACACACGTACAGTATATGCAATGTATTTAGGTCTTTTTTTTTCACAGACAGATGATATCTGTCAGCTATATTTACTAACAGTGTTTTCGAGCAACATTAAACTACCACTGTGCCCAAAACCCCCATCCCACCTCATCAAAAGGCTCTCTGGGCACTGCACTTAGTAAGTAATACTGTAATAGTAAGTGCAGTAGAGAAAAATTACTTGTGGCTTGCTTTCACCTCGCTGTCACTGAAATTTTCTGCATGAGATTTGTTGGGTCAGTTTTCTGTCAGTGCTTTGTTTGGATTAGAGCACAATCTGGTACAAGTAAATTTAGCCCAAATTCTGTCATGTGCATGGTGCCTTGAATGACTGAATTGTGTTGGTTAGGGCTGGGTATTATAGTAGCAGTTGAAAGTGAATACATTATGCCATATTGGGTAAGCATGTGATATTGTACATGGCAGTCACCGTGGTCATTCAACCCAGTAAGGCAAACCCAGAATCATTGAGCAGGGTGCATTCACAATGGCAAAACAAGGAAAATATTATTTCAAGCATTGTTTCAAAACTTTAAGAGCTGTTATGCAGTTGATGTCGCAAACTGATTTGGAAGATGACAGTTGCATTCCTGGTTCGAAATCTTTGAGATGAAGTCATTTTGTTTTTTCTTAAATTTTAAAAATTGTCAAAATTCTCCATTTTGACTGCCTTTGGTCAAATGAATTTCTGTCAATTCTGCTACCCTTAGCTTTTTAACAATGTAGCATGGATGTGAATGTAGTCAGCTGATTGTCTAAAGACTGGCATTGGTACAAGGATGAATCCTAATGATGCTGTTTTTTCTTCTAGTGTCATCATTAGGCATGATTAAAATTTGTGCAATACTTTAATTGCCATATACTTGCAAACCTGAAGCTATTGCCATCAGCCTCATTTATTATTTGTTTTAAGTTAGCAAGTTGGCAAATACTAGCATGTTGACATACTAAATAAAACTGCTGAACATCGTAAACGTTACCTTCTAAACAACACAAATCTTAACATTGTCATTGTATGTTAACTTGCTTTCGTCAGCAATTGTATAGCTTCACAGAGCCGTTTGCGTGGCTCTAGATGCTTTTGATGTTAGTTTTGTTCAAGTCAGGTGTTTGTTCTTCTACTTGTTTTCCACTTGCCTTAAAGGCGAAGTTGGTCTCTTTTTGCCACTCGTGTTAGTTGACTACCCTTGGGTAAACAAGTTAAATGTAACTTGTGTTTGGACCATCAGCTTTACTTTAACTAGAAACTGCTCAGTTTATTTCCTGTGAATGAAAATCAGAATTTTCATTTAGAAAACCAGCACTTTAGTTTTTGTTTTTTGAATATCTTCAAAACCTTTTAATGCCTTAAATTCAAGGGTGATACCCAGCCCTAATGGAGCAGATAGTGAAGTTGGTTACACTGTTTACAGCATTACCGTGGTGACGGACACACTGAGAGAGTCACCATGGAAAATGATTTTGCATTACTGTGGTAACTAACTTACCAGCAGGAGTGCTTTAATTGTTAGTGAACAATTAATGGTGCTATGCTCCCATTGCTGCGGCCTGCAGGCCCCACTGTTGTAGAAAGACTTAAAAATCCCACCCAGTTTTACAGAAAATACTTAAGTTACCTAGGTTGTTTATCTAGTGTCTTCTACAAAACATCCTACGAGGTATGAATGAGTAAGAGTGTTTGAAGTATAGCACAGCAAAGTGTCAAAAATATGTTTCTTCACAGTTTAGTGTGTGTGTGAGAGAGAGAGAGAGAGAATGCGTGTGTGTTGAATGGAAAGGTTCTTCCAAATATGATACTTTGTTTTTGTTTTTGTTTTTTTGTTTGGTTTTGTTGGGGGTTTTGGGGTCCAGGTGGAGTTCAACAGCATCAGTAAAATTCAGCAGTTTGCACACAGAGTTCTCGAGTCTACTTTCGCTGCTAGTTTGTGTAATTTATCAAGCCTTTTTGGGAAATATTTATTTTTATAAGCTTAATACGAGAGTTGATATTTTACAAAGTGACTTGACCAAAAGACAGTAAACAAAAACACTGGCACTTGAATGTTGAATGTCATTGGTATGAGTGAAAATTTCTATTTTTCTGGGGTAGTGTGAGCTTTTTAATGTCAAATTTGCAATGTGTCGGGATTTCCCTTAAAATATGTCACTGTAAGAAGCTGTGATGATATACAAATGCAAAAAGGTTTAAAAATGCATAAATAACAGCTGTCGTTGGTGCTAAAACCAATTTTAAGTCATGGTCTTACCAGAAATTCCAATACACTTTGTAAGATTAGAAAAAAAAAAAACTGTGCTTGCACATCTTTTCGTGTTTAACCAGACTCTTTTTGCTGACAAAGTAGGGATGCATGATATTATCGGCATGATATCGGTATCTGCAGATAATAGTTTAAAAAGTCAATTATCGGTATCGGCAGATATAAAAATTTTTGCTAATATACCGGCCTTACATACTGGCCACCCTGCAAACCTGTGGTCAAATTAGGAGAAAAAATTTTAATTTGAGAGTATAAGCTCCATTAAAAAGCTTGTAACTCTTTAAAAGGTTGTTTTTATTGTTAAAAACACATTTTGCACCTTATGTACATGTAGCCCGCAGAAATTACTCAGTTTTTTGTTTTTGAATGTCTGTATTTGAAAAAGAATCCATTTATCATGTCTAGTAGAAACAAATGTTGTTTGTCTCGTAAAATGTCTGTTTAAAAAATAAATAGGCGTCAACTGTCACCATAAAAGTAACTAGTAAATTCTAGTACAGGCAAGATTTGGTGTTTTTTACAATGAAAAAAAGTGTGTATGTGTAAAAGTATCTGTATCGACTAAAAGGAGTTTGGAAATATCGACATATCAGATATCGGCAAAAATCTAACATCGTGCATCCCTATTACAAGGTCCTTGACCCAGGCACAGATCATGTATGCTTCTCGCTTATGCTATATGTTTTCTGAGAGTTTAAACTAGCTCTAATCAAAGCAAAATTGGACCTTGCGTAACTTTCAAAAAAAGTCAGGATATTTAACTTTTTTTTTGCAGCAACATATAAATCAAATGTAGCAAAGCAGTTCTGCCCATTGAGAGGAGAACGTACCACATTGTTGACTGAATGCCATAATCTAATGATTATACATTTTTATTGTAATTTTAAAAAGTCACTTAATGTTTGTTTACCTCCTAATAATCTCTATTAGTCAGATTAACTGTAAAGTGCTACTGGCTTTGAATAATAGAAGTGGAAACACACTGAAAAATAAGATTGATGTAATTACGCCTACTAATCCCTGCAGATGATCATAGATGGAAATTATTATCTTAAAAAACAATTGCACCAAAGCATGACACCAAAATCATTTAAAAAGTATTACAATAATAAGTAAAATAAATAGTTGTCACAATATCCGAGGATATGTTCATGGATATGTGGACTTCTACAAAGCTTCTTTGGTCAGTTAAGACCATCTTTGTTTGCTTACTTTTTTGATGTTGAACTAACAAAGATGTCTATTAAACCTGTTATAACTGTACCTCAAAAAATCTAAAATTTACATCCATGTGTCCTAAGAATATGCATTTTGATTAGCAGTCTGTCAACATTAACCAAAACAATAGCTAACTGCACTAAGCATACGACTGGCAGGCAGGCAGGCAGGCAGGCAGGCCCTTGTAATTAAAAGAGGGAATCAGAAATACTTTGTCCGCATCAAACTAGTTCTTTTTCTGTCAGTTGTAGTTACGTAGTTCCTTTTTACTGCAAAGCTGGACAAACCCCATCAGTGAACTTACTGGCCAAAGCGGTACTTCCCTCTTTTCTGTCAAATATTACAACACATAAAGATGTGCACGTGGTGTCACATGAGGCCAAAGACTGAAGCACAGACAGTTGTTTTGCAGTTGATAGGACTGTGACATATTAAGAGAAACTTCCTATACATTACCTTTTAAAGTCACATTGGACTCAGTCTCAAATCCATAAACCTGTATAGATGACAGGTTCCATTTCTAATAATGATAATCTACCATAAACAGCCATTTTTTAATTGGTAAGCAAAATTTGAGACAATATCACCATATATGCCAAGGTTTGGATTAAAAGAAATTTAACAAAACATTGCGATCAAAGACCATTTTGTAAAAAACAAACAAAAAAAAAAACATACAGTACAAAAAACAAGTGTTCAGATTCTCTCCAAGTCAGACATTTTTTATTTTTATTTTTTCATTTGAGTCTTTACACTTTTCCTTCCCGTTAATACCCTTGTTGTGAATGTCTGGCAAGTGGTGATCTTTAAAGTCTAAATAACACAGTATAAACTGTGGTTCTATTGCTTTATTGTTGTGATTTGCATATTTTCAGGCGTCATTGTGATGATGCTCATTTGGGGGAAGATTCTGGCCATTCAGAAATGGGGAAAAGACAACCGGATGATGCTCATTCGGCTGTCTTTACATTAATAATAGGGTTTTAGTGCAACTCACAGCCGACCCCTACAAGGCCACATAGGTCTCTTGCATGGGAATATGATTTTGCAGCTGTCTGTAATTTTTTACTGAAGGCCAGCTTCGCAAAGACATTCAGCAGTTACATATGGACAAATCCATTTGTCCAAAGATAGTAGTCACAGTGAACCAGAATGCTAGGGTACATAGGTAAATGATCACACATTACAGCCTTTTGTACTGTAGAAAATACAGAGTTTTGCGATATTAAGTTAATGGCTCTTGTCTTGTTGCTGATATAAGGCATTCTGGGAAACACACTGGGGGACACCAAAAATACAACACTTTGAAGCTTTGTTTTACTATCAGTTCAGTAAACTTGACTGAATTAAAATGAAATAAAGCTCAATGTTGTCACCATTACTGATGGCCAGATTCCTCAATGTGGACACCCAGCACCTCCGGCCTGGTAGTTAGTATTTGCTTTATGTATTAGTTTAGCAGTTGTGCACGAAGAGGGGCACTGCACGAAGAAAAAAAAAAAAAAAAAAATTGTGCATCTATCCTGATTTTACCACAAATAAAGGTTTGGATTTGCAAATGTAACCTATTTTTTGATCAGTGTCTCCTTTCTCTTTGTGTGTCTTTAAAAGTGTCAGATACAAGATGTTTAAGGAAAGCATAAACAGTGTAAAATACCTTGAAGTTATTAAATGTGAACTTTCAGTTTAATAATACACAAAATGTAATGACCCATTCTACAGATCTGAAACATTCTTAGAATGTCTGAAATACACCTGACTGTGATCACTGGACTTTGAATCTGCCGTTCATTATGATTGTACAGAATCAGTAATTAATACCAAGATTAAGTGCATCGGTTTCCAGGTTGCTTTTATTGAAGGGAGGCGCTGCCTTCCTGTTGTCTGGCACTTCAGGGCCTGCTGATCCAACAATCACTCAGTCAATAATTAATTGTGCTTGTGTTCAGCGTTTGTTACTTGAGCTGTAAATCAGCCCTAATTGCCTCTGTGTTACACAAATATCATGCGAAGTAATTAAAGGCAATGCTTTGTTCGTTTGGGAAGCAGCAGGGAACAGCTAAGCCCCCTTAGCTGTTGGAAGCCTTTCCAAGCTCGCCTTTGATTGGTCCTTGGTCCTTGCTTGTGTCTGCCCAGAAGTCTGGATTGTCTTGGTACCATTTGACTGAAAGATAAGGATTAATTGCTCACATTAATAACGGGAACCACTGTGTTTCTTTTCATCATCATCTATCCATATTTATCTAGACAGTGTCCTCGAACGTATGCCTTTAATGTACTGACCCCATCTCGTCCTTATAATACAGAGTGTTTAAAGACTGTAGAGATCTATGCACAAACTTGTACATCTATCCCTGTGAGTACCAAGACATGTCTAGCTGGTCCTCACTTGCGTACAGACTTTCAATGCACTCTATTCAGACTTTATTTTAAGGATTGGGTTAGAATTAGGTTTAGGTGAGGATTGGGCGTTTAGTCGTGATGATTAAGGTGAAGTTATGGGACTTGGGAATGATTAACCCTAAGTGAGGGCCTACATACAGTACCTGTTTCCACCAAGCAGTACAGTACTGCACGCAGTTATACATTTCTATTGTCAAAAGTTGTGGATGTCCACTTTTTAGCACCCTTCTGTTGGGGTACCTCGCACACTGATCTGGCACTAAATGGGTGGAGCTAGACACAGCAATCCATTAATGTCAAGCAGGCAAAAAGTTGTTTTTACGTGGTGTTGTAAGACTGTTAATATGTCATTTCAGTAAGGGTTTTTTTTGTTTGTTTGTTTTTTTTAAGGCGAAAATGTAACCTTGTAGATTTCAAATCTTTTGGCAGTTTATCCAAATGCTTGTTTGTACATCAGTCACTAAGTTTTTGGACTTGTGAAGAGCATCTCAGCAGCAGCCTGATTTTTGCATTGTCACCCCAGTGAGAAAATTAACAGATGAACTGATGATTGTTGCAGCTTTTTTTTCGAGATTTAACACTGGGTGTAATATTTTCAAAGCATTTTAAAATAGAATATAATTTCTTTTTAGAAAAACAAATCTATAATTGTAGCTGCTACCTTTAAGACAGCACGCTACTGCCTCTGAGGCTCTGTGTGTATAGATTGCACCACATTTTAAATGAATAGATATATTGATAACAGTCTTATTTGGTTTATTTTACCAAGCTTTGAAACAGTTTGGATTTTTAATGCAGTTACATTACAGACAAGGCAACATAATTTACTGAATCTATGTGAACTTTGTTATTTTAGTGGGAAAAGGTGTGATAACTGAAGAATTAAGTTGGGATTATTTTGTTAGGTATGATGTCAGGAAACATGCATAGCTGACAAGACTATTGCCATCCAGCATATACCCAGCCTACCTAGTAAGGGTAGCAGTGGAAAAACATGCCAGATCAGGGTTTACCATTCTGAAGAGTACTATACTGTATTGAACTACACTGTACTGCTTAGTGAAAACAGGGCTTAAGTATTAGTATGTGTTACTGTACCAGTCTGTCTGATTCCTTCAGGCCAGGACACCTGAGCTCTCCAGCCCAGCTGCTGCAGCTTCTCACATTTGATGGGATAGCGCAGGTCAACACGTGGCCTACAGAGCAGAGGTCAAAGGTCAATGTTTGATGTTTTGGAGGTACATAAATTAAGAATGAAAGACCAGTAACTTCAGCTATAAGATCATGATAAACAAATGTGGACTAGTGTGAAGCCATTTTTCCTCAGAGGTTTGAGATTCTTTAGTTGTAGATTTTTAGGAAAAGAAACGGAATTATTTCACATACAATTGACCCTTCCTGAAGCCCCGCCCCCCTTGGTTAAGTACAACATAGTGAAACTTTAAGTATTTGAGAAGGTGTAACTGTAGTTTTGTGTCTGCAACGTGTGTGTTTGCACAAGTTTGCAACTCCTACAGCATTTTTCTCTGTGACTTCAAATTTGCTGATACACGAGTAACTATTTTCTACAACTACAAAATCCACTGTCACAGGTGCTCGCCTGTTTTGCACCAAATTTACCTCCATAGGTTCTCTGCATTCAACCCATCTCTGAGGAGCAGTAGGCAAAAAACGTACGATGCCTGAGAAACTAAATATATCTAGCTTATGACTTCTTAAGGTTTTAATTATGATGATCTATTATGCAGCTTTTAGGTCACAAGAGTGCAGGACTTTCTGTGAGGATTCTTGAAGATGTGAAAACAATTTCACTTAAATTAGCCTTCCAAAATATTAAGTTGAAGCCTTTGAACAGTTAACAACACAACAACTACAGAAGGCCCCAATAGGAAAACATGAACCTGTAAGTCACCATCTGCACTGCTCAAAGTTGAAATATGTCAAAGTGTACTGAGTGAGTTTGTAAATTAAGTTTGTGTAAGGTTGTGTAACAACTCCATCTTGATTCCTGCACTAGTTTCACCTTGTAGCACTTTGAGGTTTGTAAATGAATAAAGCCCATTTCAAAAATTATTTTGTTTGTTTTTACTTACCAAAAAGGCACACACTCAAGCCAATAGAATTACTATTCTATAATTCACGCTGGTAGTAGTACACTAACCTGTCAGGCACAAACTCAAGCCAGTCATTCACCTTGGAGTCAGGCACATCCTTGACCTAACGAAACAAAACAAAAAACAGGTTAATGAAGGGTTTAAGTTTTTCTTTACACTCATTTTATGGAACAGTTACATTTTATTTCTGTGTATTGTCTGGACATCTGCCTAGGCACTGCTATATGTCTAAATCAGAAGAACAGTTTCTAAACCCACCATCTTAACAAGTTCTCTGGCCAGTTGTATGATGGGAATCTCAAAGCTTGTTCCCACATTGTAGATTTCTCCCACAATCCCCTTCTCCAGAAGCAGCAGAAAGGCGTTGATGGCATCATCGATAAACAGGAAATGGCGGGATTTAGGAAGGGTTCCCTGGATGGTACTTTAGCAAAGAGAAAAAAGACAAAGCCAAGTTTAAGGTTCACCTTGCTTCATTTCGTTTTTTGTTTAACATTTTTGGTTCAACGAACAGTGCAGCTGGACTATGATCATTGGGTTCGTCAGTAACAAATATTGAAAATAAACAACAACAAAAAACCCTTACCACTTCTTGTTTACTTGCAAGAGGGAGAGAAACCTTGGAATGACCTGATAATTGAACAACATAACAGCTGGTTTTAAAAGTCAGAATATTTCTGTCACCATTAA
>JAPXVT010000018.1:17990533-18002209 GCA_029823135.1 Acanthurus reversus
AACAGTCAGCCTGGAAAATTTCATTGCATTCTTCCACAACGAAGAAAAAAGTATTAAAGAGGTGAAAATCATTATAATTCTGGCCATGTAAAGAGCTGCAGCTATGCAAAAGGAGAGTTAGTCAGTTCCATGAGAGCTAGCATGCGGGGCCGGCTTTATAAGGTTTCGCAGGGAAGCAAAAAAAAAAAAGCAAGAACGTTTGCCGGTGTGACTGCATCCCGGTGCAAAACACACAGGCACAGTAACTTCTTTCTCTCTCTCTCTCTCTCTCTCTCTCTCTCTCTCTCACTCTCTTAATCAATCAATCACTCCCTCAAACAATCACTTATCTATCTATCTATCTATCTATCTGTCGTTTTATGTATTATTATCTGTCTTTAACGCCTCTACAGAAAGTTTTGATTACGTCACTTACACGTCGATTGGATGTGTAGTCTTTCTAAATATGTATTTTCAAAATCTTATAATTCAGCAGCGGGATGGAAAACTGTGATTTTATTCATTTGTAAAATTATCATTTAAATTGACAAACATCATATTTGAGTTTGACGGTACAATTTAACCAGGATCGAAAAATAAGTTGTCTCTCTCCATTGACTACCGTTCAAAATTATTCCGAAATAAGGTCCCATGGGGTCTGCCGGAAGGGGTGTGACTTAGCCACTCTATTTGACACAGACTGATGTGTAGAGAGCTGCTTAGTTTCTCTCATAATGTGCACGGATGTTGACACATTTAACTCGTCCAATGCTCTTGCTCATAAAAAGTGCATTATCCATACCGAATATTCGTTTCAGCCGGGTGCTCTGCTCATTCCTAACCAGCAGTCACTTTTAAATAATATGTGTTGCCTTTTCCCTTTTTGCTTCCATATTTCCATATTGTTTTCTGTTCAGAGATTTGCTATCATACAAAGATCTTCCCAGGTGTAGTCTTGTTTTGTTTTTCTCAAATTGTTAGATCTCGGACTGGTGGCTACTAACAGTATCAGGATCTATCCCCACAGCCACAGATCTCAGTAATTCACAGGGTCAACCTCAAGTTCCTCAAGAAACTCTGCATTTTTTATTAACTTGAGTTGTTTTTCTTGATTAAAAATATAATTTAGACAGGGTTATTTGTATTATTTTGCACTGCTTGCACTGATAGCTTAGATGGGAAACTTTTCAGTCCTGTTACTTCCAATTACATGAGAATTTTCTTAGCTGTCTCAAGAGAACTCTATTCAATATAAACAAGGGCAAAAAACATAATTTACTTAGATGTGTTGATATTAAAAATCTGAGTAAAAGTTGGTTTATACATTTTAAAATACAAATAAAGCCCCACTATTTTGATCTCTAATTAATAGTTGTCATAACAATTTCTTGGTCTAATATGATTTTAAATTGAACATCTTTGAGTTTTATTGAAAACCTTTTTTCTGATTTTGTCAGAGTTTACTGCTATTTCCTGATAAACCTTTTTTTTTTTTCCCAATGTGCATTTTGACTTTGACCGTCATAGTAGGAAAGTCATTTGTGTTATTTGCCACATTTACAATATTTCTGGTCTTTTAAAGTGTGCCAGTAATCCTTGACAATGTGATGTGAGCCAGCAAACGCTTTGAAAACTATGCAACACAAACTGATTGCCAGTCGCCTCCTTCATGGGCCAATAAAAAGTTTCTGGGCCCAGAGCACTGCACCAGTTGCTCCTACTATACTTATGCCAGTTTTGTGAGCCAGCATGAAAAATACTTGGAACCTGAAACTAAAGAATCTGAATGAAGTCATAATTTTACTATTTGTGGCTGAAAAAAATGAGCCTGTTCTGTATGTCACAGTATGATCAGTGTGACGCCAGACATTTTATTTTATAAGCTAAAAACTCTGTGAATGTAACTCAGCGCTACAGCTGTCTCAGTATAAAATTAAGTCCAGGATAGAATCTCATCCTTTAAACCCAACCCTGATTACTTGGGTAGATGCTCTGTAACAGTGGACATGAAACCAGAACATCAAAAGTGAAATAATAGAAACTGATGGATGGGATAGAACACTCCTAAAATTGGTGAAGCAGATCAGAATGGAAAGAATTACATCAAGTCCAGGCGTGACAGGAGGAAAATTACACCCTCTACTTAGCAGCACTCACATTAAAGACTTAGTCCAGACCCCTTTGGAGCATCTGCAAAGCTTAGAGATATAACTCCCTATCCCTCCAGTGACATACACTTTGATCCTGAGTCACCCAAATCCTTTTTGTGCCTTAACAAGATAATTAAACATTCCTGACACTTGAGAGTAGGAACTGTGTTTTCTTTTTGGTAAGCGTCACAGCAGGGGGTAAAGGAGAAAGCTCCTTGCTCAGCTGCAATATGGGATAAGAGATGCAAAATCCCCCAAATGAGGTCCTCAACCTCTGCATCTTGAATTATACTGTAATCTCTTTCTGCTGCCTGCTTGATGGCGGCGCTTGGAGGAGAGAGGAAAAGTCGAGAGAGAGAGAGTAACAGAGATAAAGAATGATAGACCAAGGTCTCCAATATTATGGCTCACTTCAACTGGAGGTGCAAGGGCCATGATGCATTCAGAATTATTTGAATGAACACAATTGCAGTGACCTCAACAAAGTGCAAGTAGGGGAGGTCTGCAATGGCATTTGAAAACAGAAATGTAAGTACATTGTGAAATAGGTTTTCTATTTTATTTTTGTAATAGGAAAACACATTTCTTTACAGCATCACAATTCACTGTAGCTCATGCAGAACTGTGTAATCCTGTTAGACATAAAACACCACAACAGCCCGTCATTTCAAGAAACAGGTTTTTATATTCTAGGTTAAGGGGTGGTTTGCCTGCACCCTCCATGCTGGATTACTAATTGATCTTGTTTTACATTGCAAATGAGTCATTCATATTAGTGTTGGCTCTCGCTCAAAGGGAGGGTGCAGTGGTCTTATCCAGCCGCTGCAGGAATTGATTAGCATTGCACAGAGAGTGAATCTTGGCAGCAACCAGCATAACCATGCAAATGTGAATGAATAGCTAATGTATCATGGGGAGGGTGTTTGTTTGTCTCATGTTGGGGATTTCCGAGGGGAATGCATTTCCGGGACAGCAAGCACTGCCGGTCCTCTTCTTTTCTACTTCGGGAAGAAAAAATATACCTCTCAAGCAGTGTGTACCGGTGTTATACAAATGTGAATGGTGTTTCAGTGTCTGAGCCGATAGTGCTGCAAATCTTTGGCCCGGGAGTCGGTCATGTACGTGACTTCAGCCCAAGTGAGAGAGAAGAAAGACAGAGGAAGATGAATTTCATTTTTCATTTGCTTTTGCTATATCATTATGACAATGTCCCTGGCCTCAAGGCACCCGTCACAGATGAGGCTTGTTGTTTCAGAGGAACGAGATGTGCTGTGCTGTCGTGCCAGGTTGTGTCTGAATGCACACACGCCGCCGTCACCAGTCATAGTGAGCCAGCAGGACCTCCGGTGTGGGGGATCTTACATGTCACATGATGCGTAAATAAAAGCCTACATACCTTGTTACAGCATCATGAGCCCTGAGGTGTCGAAGCTATTGTGTCTCTTTGACTGCCAGTCATCCATGGCTGTTGACTGTGGTCACATCCAATTGCACTGCTCTGTGGTGTAGTTTAGCCATTTCATGTCCTGCTGCCTGAAGTGACTCAAGTGCAGTTGATAACATTTAAGTCTCCCACCTGAATAACTTACAAGATAAAGTGGGGCCTCTTTTTTCTTTCTGCCAGAAAAAGACCCAAACCAACTCTCTGTTTGACTGTTCGCCTTTCTTTTAGTATTTCTTGACTTCCCTGGCCTGGTTGTGGCTCTCGGCATTAAACCCAATATTTCTCATTCTGGACAGACATCTAAAAGAGCCTAAAACTATTTGTGTTTGGTTTTGGTTTTTAATGGAGATAAAAGCTTTATCTGAAGTTCAGGAGCAGGACCACATCTCAGTCACTTCATTTTCGCCCTTCTCACCTGCCCACTCTCCTTTCTCATGCACACAGGAGAACATCAAACATCGCCATCGATCTATCCCACCTGGACCTCTTGTGCCTTATACTGTCCGACAAAGAGCTTTTCAGCTCAGCCCCAGACTCTTTCCATCTTGGTCTGCAGCAACACCCAGGAGATAACAGAGCCACGCTTGCTCCAGAGAGGCCGCTCCCCATATCCACCAATTCATGGAACAAGACCTCAGCACACCAGCTTCAATAATAAGGTCAGCAGTCTCCTTTTCTCACAACTCCTTTTTTGCTCTCTTCAGCTGTATGAAGACTCTAATGATTCTTTTCCTACAGCTCCACTCAGGGAAGACTGGTCACCAGAGGAACATGAAAAACTGTAATTCCCATCTTTTCAACTTCCACCCGCTCCAGCGATGCTTCCTGAAGTGGGAAACCCACCAGGCACACAGACTCACCTCCATATCGCAGTAAGGGCCGCCGGTCACGCTCACATGCTCCAGTAAGACCTCCCTGACGATCCACTCCAGTCAAAAATCTTCAAGTAGACGGTGGTGGGCCTCCACAGAGCATTGAAGGTACAAAGAACACCCATCACTGCTCAGTTAGCAAGGTCAAACTTTTTCAACTTCTTACAATTTCCTAAAGACCTGAAAAAGTTGCAAATCGTTTCAGTATTTCCTCAGCTGGTTGCCTCAGGAGAGTGTAGTTACCACGCTCTTCATAGATCTGGTGGCCAGCTCTGCTCCATACCATCTCCCATTCCCTTCAACAAACCATTCCTTGCCACACCACATCAAATGCTTTTAACAGTACCGGGTTGCCAGCTACCTTTTAATACCATCTCTTCCTCCTGTCAGCCTCTCCCTCTCTACCGGCACCAGGCTGCTATTTCCTCTTGCCGCTGCCTCTATTTCTCAGCAAAATCCCCCTCTGTCTACTGGCACCCAGTTGGCAGCTCCCTTTTCCCACTGTTCTTAATCTCTCAACAACAACTCCCTCCGCATATTGGCACTGGGTTGCCAGTTTCTCTCTCCACTGCCACTTTTTCTTAACAGTTTCTCCCTCTCTCAGCAATATCTCTCTTAACATACCGGCCATGGGTTGCCTTTCCTCTCCCTACTGCCTCTACTTTTCAGTAACCTCTCCCTCTGCCGACTGGCACCGGGGTTGCTAGTTCCTTCCCTCCTCTCACAACAATATCTCCTTTTCCGTACTGGCATTTTTGTGACTGGATGCCTGCACATCTCTCCTCTCTGTCCCTTCATTACTGCAGCTTTACAAGGGCCACCGGGTTGGCATCTGCACCTTGCGGCACCGAGCTGCCCCATACCTACCAGCTTAACTGCACCATCCACAATGCATTCAACCTCACTGATCCTTGGGTTCAGCAATGCCCCCTCCACACACACACACACACACAAACACACACCACCACGACTGCCCACCTTTGTCAACAAATACTGTCTTGTAAATGTATCAGCTTTGCTGAATTACTCCATCCCTCCTTTCACCAACGTTTCTAGCCAAGACTGACAGCCATGAAAGTGTATTGATAAGAGCAGATAAATTTTACTGTCCTGAAGGAAAATTGTCATTGACATATACATCAACTGCTGTTAAAAATACAGTGTGCATACATACAATACATATTCTTCTAAAAACTGTCAAGTTAGCCACCTTATGTTTATATTCCTTACTGCAACTAGCTGGGTATATGTACACTTGTGTGTGTCTATGCATGCATATGTATGAACGGGTATATGTGTTGCCCCTGTGTGAGTTGTGTGAGGGGGTTTGTATGTACACTGGTATTTCTAGTTGTAGGTCTGGAGTGTATATTCATTTGCATCCTGAAAGTCATGTGTGCTCTTTATGGGTTGGTTATTTTGACTACACTTTATTGATCACATTGTGATATGTTTAATTTTTAATATTTTTGGTTGCTGCTGTGTTGCTGAATGTGTGTAGATGCCTTTTCAAAATCTAATAAATGTTTGATCTAAAAAAACAAACAACAAGTTCATACTTTCAAACATACACAAATACATTCATTCACAGACTACCATCAACAGAGTTGCACTTAAACAAAATCGCTGCTGTTGTCTTAACAGGAGATCATCTTTGGTTAGGTTGTTATTTAGGGCTTTGATGGACAGGGGGACAAATGAGTTTTTAAAATGGTTGAGCCTGCACTTGGGAACTCTGAACCGTCTGCCTGAGGAAAGAAGCTGGTACTCAGGGTGAAGGATCTTAAATTATTTTAGGGGCCTTGTCTGGTAATTGTTTCCTCAAAGACACTCTTGAGTGTGGGATGCTGCCTGACTCCCATTATTTTCATGACCCTGTGTCTTAGCTGAGTAATCTGGGCCTTCAGCTGGAAAGTCAGGTTGCCTTACTGGGCTCAGATGCCATGTCTCATTATGGTCTCATTGCATGGTAGGAGAGGAGCAACACCTTCTGGTTGACAATGATCACCCTCAGCCTACAGAAGAAATGTAGACCTGCTGGACCCTGGCACAGAATAGTCCACATGATCATGCGTGCCAAAGTTCCAACTCATTCTAAGGAGCTTACAGTTCATCTTTACCTTATCTCTTTACAGAGACATTATCTGCTCAGTCTGTCCAGCTCGAAGGCAGGAGTTTGACGAACACCTGACCCTGGTCCTCGGGCTTCACTGGCCTGGCCCTTCACTTCGGTGGTGCAGGTTTTTGTCAATACCATAATCAGTCCGCCTCCAATGCAGCAGCACACTTAAATTCAGTCAGGACACCTACTGAGGATACCTCGACCTAGAATTGTATTGTCACACTTGAGCAGCTTGTTCGGGTGTCAACTGTAACATATGCGGATCATCAGCTCACCCCGTCACCGCCTGTACCATCCCCCTTAAAATACCACAAACTCAAAGTCAGCCATCTCTTTTCCCTCGTCTGTATTCCACTACTCCATCCTCAGCTGTCATACTTGAAGCAACAAGCTTTTCCGCCTCCATGCTCTTTACCTCAAGGCATGAAGAAAGAAGGTAGAGCAGTGCTGCAGCTAGGTCATCTTTCCGTCAGCAATAACTTCAATGTGTTTGGATGCAGCATGTCTCGGTGCACTTTCCTGAAAGTGAGTTCCTCCTGTGGTGGTGGCCACTCTCGACCTGCCAGTCCCCACAACCCAATAAAACAGTCATTATCAATGTCTGCTTCAATGCCAGTCAACATTCCAACATTAAAACATGCACTGAAAAATCATCCTAAGTCAGAGTTAGTACAATTCCTCATCAAGGGCTTTTGAGACAGCCTTTACCCCGGGTTCATCTCGCTTCTGTCTGCTCTAAGTTGTTCGACATTCTGTTTGAGGTCTGGTGCTGGATCCTGCTGGACACTCACAAACTCCCATACCTGGTCCACCTCTTTGATAACTTACCCATTCTGTCCTCCCCAGCTTCCGGCTTGACCACGCCAGCCCGTCTTTTCCAAGGTCAGCATCCTTCTCTCTGGGGGGAAAAACGGGGGGCCCTTCGGCATCACTGGAATTCCTCTGCATTACACTTTACACGGTCCTGTTTCAGGCTTTTCTCCCAAAGAAGAAATTAAATTGCACTTCACTTTTGTCTTTGGCAACTTTCTTCTTGTATCCGACTGCACAAAACAATAACTGCTCTGGCCACCTGAACTTTGTCACGCTCATAATTCCCCAGGATTGGTCAGTCATTTCCCACCTGCTGTAGGCACTGAATTGCACCCAAGGGCATAGTTTTGGGTAGGAACGGTAGGGATGCGTCCCTACCAATATCGTGCTTTGGTAGGGACGTATATCAAGTGATTGTGAAATGCCCAGGCCTAGCAATTATTTAGATTGACAATAAAGATATGTTCTGTTTGGGTCAACTTGTCTGCTTTTTGTAGCTGGATCAGTGCTTAATTTGCAAATCAGCAGGTCCCAACACAGACGGGGTGCTGCTGCTGCTGTTCTGGCAGGTTAAGGGGAGAGAAAAAAATCACAGAACACATCTAAAATCTACAGCGCCTGGGGCACACTGGACAACACCTAGGCTTGTAGTTAAATCTAAACAAAACTGAAACTGTCAACACAAACTGAGCATTATTTCCTTAGATTTATTATTCAGAGCACTCACAGTAATCACTCAAAACCAGCAGGGAACAGCTGATTATGGCAACCAGCAGATGGATATAGGTGTGAAATGACTGCTGGTCTGGTTTGGGGTTGGTACCGTTTGCAGCGGGTCTCGGATCTCTGTCATTGAAAGGTTGAATCCATTAGGACCCGCCACTGATGGTTTTTTTTATTAAGTCTAAATTTGTGTAGTTATCGTGCTCCTATTGTGTGTGTTTAGTACAACAGTGAACAACTGCAAGCAAAGTGCAATATGTTTGTATATATATATATATGGTGTTGCATTTGTTTAAAGGAAAGCAATTTAAGCCTCAGCCTCAGTTATATATTGTCGAGGGGATGAGTAGGAGGCCTTATAGTGGTGTTGAAGGTATCAGATGCCAGCAATAGGCCCAAGAAGGCCCTGCCAGCTGCACCTGGAGATGAGTCATGCAGTTCATTTTGAGTTAATTTCTTTATTTGTTGAAAAGGATCCCCATTAATTGCTACCCAGGCAGCAACTAATCTAGTATAAAGTATACACAGCACACTGAAGAGACAAAAGATGTTGAATCATCATTAGTATGTCTCGTTTGTAACGAAAATTCCCTAATCCACCAAGTATCCTATCAATCCATCCCTAAAAAACCATCAGCTCTGTGATATTATTCATAGGCAACAACATAAAAAAATAGGGGAAAAAAAGTGAAAATCAACAACTAAAAACAAACAAAACAAAACAAAAGAAACACAAAAAAGACGAAACATCACCTTGAAGAGACAATCAAAAGCGTTATGCAGGGCTATCTTTTTCTTATTAGTTTTTTTAATTATTTTTTAAAGCTCATTTCAGTGATGGAATTTTTTCAGGGAACATGGCAACTTATACCACTGAGTAATAACCCTGCAAAAAGCTGTTTTCTGTATAGCGTGGTCACTCTAAATACACTATTAGAAGGGAAGAGTTCAGTCTGAGTTCGCTTTGACTGGTTTGAACTAATTCAAATGGGCTTAGCATGCCATCAGTAGAGTCTTACCAATGACTCATGGAGGATGGAGTATGTGCCAGAGTATCACATTGTAGCACCATTATTATTGGGCAGATGAGGTGTATGTCTTTTTAAAATAGGCATATATGGCACCAGAGGTTGGGGAATAAGCAGAGAATAAAAGCAGGCCACAGAGGACTTTAGGGTCAGTCTGGTTCCAGAGCAGGCTTGAGTTTTAATTCTTGTTAGAGGAATAAACTCCACTGCATCAAACTTTGATCTTAAGTGATTTTTTAAACACATTTGTGATTCCAAGATATACTACAGAGAGGTGTTTTTTGAATCTTGGAGAAGAAGCTCAGAATCATACTCTGGCCCTGACCTGGAGTTTTCACAACAATAGTCGTTCTGTAAATTTGTCCGTCTGTACTTCAGTAGCATAGCGAGAAATCTTAATCTGGGTGGACATATGCAGTGGTGTAGTGCTAATTAAGGAAGTGCAGGAGTGCACCCATGACGCATGTATGCATGCATTATTACTTTTGGGATTTAACACAGTAGGTAGCTAAAAATATGTATTGGCCACTGCAGGGCTCCAGTCAGAGAGCACAGAGTCAACAGATGTATCTGCAATTTTACTTTGTTGCCAGACATTAACATAAGCACAGGATGTAGTGATAATAGTTTCTGAAATAAAAACTTAAGACAAAGCTTACATGAACATCACCACCCTAAATAGGGGCAGCTGTGGCTCAGTAGGTAGAGCGGGTCATCCAACAATCAGAAGGTCAGCGGTTTCAATCCCTGTCTCCTCTCGTCTATATGTCAAAGTGTCCTTGGGCAAGATACTGAACCCGAAATTGCTCATGATGGCTGCACCATTGGTGTGTGAATTTGTGTATATGAGCTCCTGATGAACAGGTTGGCTTTTTGTTGAGAAGTCACCTGCACTTAGTGTGCGAATGGATGAATGCTGACTTGTGTTGAAAAAGCGCTTTAAGTAGTTGAAAGCATAGAGAAGCGCTATATCACCACTCCTGAATATCTACTTGCTCTTTACAAAGAATAAGATGAGTTCATTTATTATCAACTAGGCCTATAAAACACACAGTTCAAATCAAATACAGCGCAAATAAAATAAGCATCTTCTCTCATGCAGCAAACCAAAAGCTCCAAAAAACATTTCACACATTGGCCACAACATAAGCTATCAGCATAATATGGTTGGAAACAATATGACATAAGTTTGGTAACCAAATACTGTGTAATTAGCAGTTTCACTTCAAGACTCCACTTAAGCCAGATTAGCCATAGGTAACAAACAATCAACACACAATAACAAGCTGAAAATAATTCAAGAAGAGCCTAGCATGCCACAACAATAGCTATAACCGTTATAAAAAGGTCTCTCAGAATTTAGTATGTAGCTGATGTAACAGTCAAACACATACAACATAAGTTAATCCACACAGTCAGCAAGCTTTGGCTGCTATATATGGGCCTCTTTTTGTGAAGAAAGAGTGGTGGGGCCTGACAGACAGACAGACAGACAGAAAGTCTGTATACTTTGCTTTTTGTTTGTATGTCACAGAGTTTTGTTGGAACTGTCATGCCTTTATTTTAAAGCAATGTCCTAGAAGCCTATCAGGACCTTCTTTTGCAGGCTTCCAGCCGGTGAACACAGTGGGACAGAAGTTCTACTGCAACATCACAACAGGAATATATTCTGTCCATTCTGTGTTCTTTACATTAGGAAACACTATGCTGCAAGTGACAGACTTCAAACAACACTTCAAGGGCCTCTTGGAGCCATAATTTCAATCCAACAGAGGTCAGCCATTTTGAATTTATTGTACAATTTTTGCACTATTTGGGCAATTTCCATGAGCTGTATTTAAGCAAATTTTACATGCATTTGTATTTTATAAGGGCAACTTTATTTATTTATGTTTTCCTTATGCATTGGCAAAATCCCATAAGCTTTTTCTAAATGAAACTGAGATCCTGTCGGGTAGTTACATCTAAGAGATTTGACTTCACTGACAACTTTTTTGTTTGATTATTAACAGACCGTTGCTATGAATAACAGACTGTTGGTAAGGACGCTGTTCAGCGCGGCTCATCCTCGGGCTACGGAGGTTTCACGTCCTATCATATCAATCGGTGGAAAGAAGTCCGGCGTCCGTGTCTTAATCATCTATTCACTTTGCTTTGTGAAAGGTGAAGCGACAGGCTGAGGATGGCATGTTTTCAAAGCATCAATCTATGTCAAAGTTTCAGGCACGTCTGCTGGTTTTTGGGAGTTTATTCTTTGAGGACAGAGCCTCTGTTGCGAGAGTAGTGTAGCTCCTTTGAGAGACTTATTAGGCAAAGGTGTGAAACCGGTGAGTTGTAGGTGTGTGGAGAGACTGGAAGAGAGCAGGCAGTTGCTAGTTTAGCAGTTAAGCAGTTGTTTCGTTAAAATGTGCTGACTTAAGTTGTTGGTAAATTAAGACCACAGCCTCTCAAGGCCAAGGCTGAGTCTGCCGTGTCCTGTTTGACAACTGCTGGTAAAGTGAAGCAGAAAAAACTTCGACCCTGTTTCCCAACAACGGTCTGGACC
>JAPXVT010000018.1:18105700-18116612 GCA_029823135.1 Acanthurus reversus
CTCTAAAAAGTAAGGCTCTTGTTAGTGCACTTTTCCTCCTCTGTACATTCTGATTCAAATAAATATGAGGTTCAATGTGTTATGGTTATCCCTGAAGTTCAAAATCACTCTCAAAATTAGCTTTGGCCATTACCCCTTGTGTTGTGATGCTCAAAGATGTGCAAAACACATATATTTGCTCAGGAATGGGTGAGTTTGTTTGCACTAGACCTGGAGAACAGCTAGTGCACACCGATCTCAAAAGAATTTCTGCTTGAAAATGTCATGAACCCTGTCTATGGACTTCATTTCCCAGTGTTCTCCTGTGCTTTGTCTCCCCAACCTGCCTCGCCTGTGTCGATTGTATTTATTTCTCTGTCTGCCTCAGCTGTGTCTTGTTAGTCGTTATCCCTCATGTTGCCTATATCAGTCTTGTCTTCCCGTGTCAGTCTCGTTGGAGCATTGTGATCTGTTACATGTGTCTGCACTGCACTGAAGAGCTCTCATTTAGTTCTAATTTCACTCCTTAAAATCCCTGGCTGAGGTTTTGAATACCATCTGCCTGGCTGTCTGCATTTGGGTCCTCCACACCAACACCACATCGTGACAGAAAAACCGGATCTACTTTTGTTTAAAAATGGTAATTACACAAAAAATAAGCACAGAAATAACAAACAGAGGCGACCCACATTTTATTTAGTTTGTAGCTTTTTAATTAAAGTAATGGGGGGGGGGGGGGTTAAACACTTCCCCCTTGTCACAGTGGCATGGAATCTTGGTTAGTCAATTGAAACATTTATTCAACACACTGATGAGTACATTTTATGCTGAAACTGAATCTTGTGGGAAAAAAACTCTTTACGGGTAAGAAAGTGCTCTGTATTAGAAAAAAATTACTTGTTTTGCCACATTGGCCTCTTTGATTCAATAGATGCCAACATTTACAGCCTAATAAAGGTACTCTAAACATCTGAATTCTAATGATTTTGGAAGACTAACAAAAAACACAACTCATAAATAATGACTCACAAGTTCAGTGGTGCCCCATTGGCCCCAATATTTTGCTGCTTGTTACATGATGAGGAATATTCATGGTGCAATCAAAAGTTTTCAAGACTGTTCCTGTTGCACAAAAACAGAGCTCTTCACAGAAATGTGCATCTAGCAGGTGCAAACAACTGTAACAGGAACAACCATAGAATTTTTTTATCAGTCACTCTTTTCAGTGGAATTAGTGTGAACATATAATGGTATTCGATTTACTCTTCAGCAGTCTTTGAAACCTACTATTACACCTACTTTTTTGGAGATTTTTGTCCTCAGTGATATAAATTTGAATGTATCACCCTGAAGTCAAAAGCTGGGCACCATAGGTTTTTGTGAATGTCTGCTTAGAAGAAATACATCACCATTGCCAGATTTTTATACTTAAGCACTGCACTGTTGTCAGGGTTACAAACACAGCAATAATTTGCATACAAACCACTACACATACTTGTACCAGAAGACAGGGACAATAAAACAGAAAAACAGTGATGGACTCTTGACATGCTGGCACTCATACACATACACACACAAGCACACACAGACACACAAACACAAACAAATAACTTGCTCCACTCAAATATTGTTTGCTGTCGAGTACATTATATTAGCCACCTGTTGCTGCCTGGCATTTTGACAGTGCCTCCCAATGAATCTGCTTCTCATATAAACCACACAGTCAGGTCACCTGGCCTATGAAAAGAAGTGAGAATTAAGGAGATAATTTCAAAAGATCGATCACAGTCTGTTGCTGTTTTTACATGCCTCCTTCTTTAAAAAATAGAGATTAAAAAAAGAGAAAGAAAGAAAGAAAACACTGAGCTGCTTTGTTCTATTTGCAGATGGTGAATCAAAAGTAATTGATCCAGCAACAGATGTTCAAGAATGTGTTATTGTTGCTGATGTGTTTTATTGTGATACCTCGATGTGAAAACCATAGTCATGGCAACAGACAAGCAAATCAGTCAGACTTGCAAACGAAGACACAACCCAGACATGTGCTCAAGACCTAGACCCTGCTACACATATTAAATATGAATATTCTACATACATGGCACAGGCAATTGGACACATGGGTCTTTGAGAAAGAATGAAAGGTGCAGTAATTCTGGCAACTATGCTTCAGACTGCTCTTCTTGGCTCTACCAAGGGACGGCTGTATTACGACTCCAATTGGAGACTTCTTATTCCTGCCGGGCGAATGCACAGCCCCCTCTGCCAGCCTCTCAGTGGGACTAATTTACCATTGCATCATTTACAAGCCTCTGCTCCCCCTAGACGCTGCAGCAGCCGACTCTAACCACCTTATGGCAGGGGCACTTGTGTGCTCTGCAGCTGAGCTGGCTGGTGATCGATGATTGATTGACAGATTGATTGATTATGATTCATGTGTTTGCCTGCTACGTTTAAGGCCCGGTGTCTCTGCAATAGCTGGCAGCTCATTTGTTAACATTAGAGCCAGCGTCAGGGTAAAGTTAATTTGCATTTTAAGCGGACAGCAGTTGGCAGCTCATGTCAGCGGTAGCTGGAATACTGCGTTAGTGCTCACATTATGTCACCAAATTCAGTGTTGGTGGGCTGCTGCCTTTCAGCTGAGTGACTGTCAAATGGAGGTGGGTCTTGTTTTAATCATGGGTCTTTTTAAACATGATTGTTCGAATGATGTCAAATTCCAAGCAATGAGCAACAACCCCAGATCCAACAATTTCATCTCATCCTACTGATTATAGTTTTAAAGCGCCATTGGTTCCCATTTTTCACAAATTCATGGTGAAATATTTGGTATCTGCAAAAATAAGGTGAACTCTGAGACTGGATTACCAGAGTTTAATGGTAACATTACATAGAAACGAGCATTTTTTGCGCATTTTATGAAAACATTAGGAAAAGGCTGGGATGCTGACACAAGGTACAAGAAGAACTGGCAACAAACCAGGGAAAACACACACACACACACACACGCTATAAACTCTAAGACCAGTAAGACAATGAGACACAGGTGCAGCACATTAGGGAGGGGCAGGAGGGAAACATAGCAGAGCAGGAAGACGAACTTGAAACAGAGACAAAAGGCTGAGTATCAAAATAAAACAGGAACCACAATACTAGGAACATGAAGAAGACAAAAAAGTTACTTAACTAGCCTGGTGACATGACACAAGACATCTCAGAACTCCTGACGGGGCATAAGGTTGAGATGGTCCGGAGGGAGGATGCAGGTTATCGTCCTAGATCTTTAGCCATCGATTCCCTGCCTTCGTAACTGACCTTTCAAACCTACTGCATCACTCTCTATTTAATTGTTGGAGTGAACCTCAAGCAGATTAAAGGATAACATCGCTATTTTGGACCTTACGCCATATTTTTGGGGTGTTTCCCATGGACCTGGAACATACAGCCAATAATTTCACTGACCTTTTTTACAATTTTCCTGCAAGCTCTTGCTGCACTAAAATAGACATACATTGGGCAATCATAAATGGGTTGGAAAAACAATGATAAATGTATTTTTCGAGACATGGTAGCTCATGAGGTATTCCTAATCTCAGTATGATCTCCTGTGAACTGTATCCCTTGCCAGGGCTTGGACATAAGTTGAGAATTTGTGATCAGCTGCTTTTCAAGCAGCCCACCCCTTTCTACAATGTAGCTAGAGCGCAGAAGCTTACAGTGTGGTCTTTGAAATAGTTGAAATGCAACTGCTGCTTCAACACTCGGATTGATACAGTTTACAGGGCAGCATAAAAGCTAAGAAACAGAACATCAACTTGAGAGGTAGTAGTAACTGAAACATTTACTTATCGAGTGCTGCAGTGTAGAATCATAATTTTTGCATTTGGGATTATGCGCTTTTAACATTTCCTATTTCAAATTAAATGAATTGCTTGTTATTAATATACTCATCATTACATTAAATCAAAAACAAAAAAGTGCTCTACTTTAAAAAAAAAAAACATGCAGACTTGGTGAAAGCATTTTATTTAAATGCTTAAAAAAAAATAAGAGTGATGGTTGAGTGGTGAATTAAATCGGGGTCTGCTGTTATGGATACATTGTCATAAGCAGTACAAAAAATCAAATTATTCATCCAGGTTTAGTATACTTTATTACTGTCACTATGTATTCTTGAGGCAGCAGAATGGATCAGTGATTAGAATAGCTGCCTCGAGAAAATCCTGGGTTAAACCCCATATAACCTGTTTCTCCATTTCTTTTATACGAAGTATTCAAATTGCAAAACATCTATTCATAATTATGTAGAAAATGCAATTGTGTTTTTTCTAATAAACTGAATACCTGTTTTTCTGTTTTGTTTTGATGCCGCTGTTTCAAATGGTTCTCATCCAAATGCTGTTAGAAGTTTAAAAAACATAACATCACTGTGTAAGCCTACATTCTAAAAAAGCAATGTTTTTTTCTGTTTCAATATCATGGTTACACTTAGAAACAGACTCAGTACATATTAAGTCAGGAGCATGTCACATCAGCAGCAGCAACAATAATGGCTGAAAATTTTGATGACAAGCTAACAGATCAAGTCCACAGTTGCTTGATTTAGGGGCATTACACACCACCTATAAAAGCAATGCTGCAGCTTTTTCCCATGATCCCACTATACCTCAGAATGTCATCAAACATTTGCATCTATTGTTTTAATATGCAGCAGCAGGAATAACATGTTGTGCGTCAAAGCACAGCATTGACTGTTGGTCACCTACATTCTGGCAGGGCTCAGAGGTCAAGTCACACTTAATTCTAGTTACACACCAAAAATGGAAGGAGAAAGGCTTAAAACACAAAAATACACCTGAGGCAATAAAGTCTTAAAGGAGGGGTTTGGTTTATGGCACATTAGGCCTTATAATAAGGATATTTATGAAAATATAGAATGTTCTACAGCATTATTATGATGAATGGTGCAGTCTTGAGAATGTGAGCTCACTGCTGACATCACTACCAGCTAAAAGCAATGGAGGTGCAGGGGCACCTGAAAGTGCTTTGACAATCCGCTGAAAAACACAAGAAACGCTTGTTTTAAAAGATGAGAAACTCACGAAATGTTCAGTGGTGTCCTCTCGTGTACTGACACTAAAACAGAAGTTAAGTAACAGCATATAACCTGGAAACGGCTCTTTCAGCTGCTTCAGAAAACAAACAGCCATCAAATAGTTCCACAGGCCACACATTTTTACCTGTCTTCACCAAATTTGGCACAGATGATGTTCAGACCAAGCCTCACAAGCATTACCAGATTTTTGATTTTTGAGAGCACTTGCCCGTCACAGCCAATCTGCTTGGCTCCCTTATCGCCATATTTTTCTTAGGAGTGTATCAGTTCCGTCAGATTTAAAACATGAAAAGCGTGTCTGATAAACCTCCTGTGTAAACATGCCTTTTACAAAAACACTAATCTTGCAAGCAGTGCTGTAATTCACCAGCCCACACTCTTACTGCAGTAACAAATGATTGTGTGCATGCACACACACACACACAAACACACACACACACACAAACACGCATTAAAATATACCTCTACATAAATAGTTTACCGTACCATATAAGAAATACCACACAGGGATAGTATATAGTAGGCCTATACTACACATCTGCTTTCTACTGAATCTACATTACCTGTCTCCCACCCACCTTCATACAAGTGCTAAGCTGATGTGGTGCACAAGAATAGATTTATATTGATTTTAGCTGCTGTTCTTCTCATTCTTATGTCATTACTTTCCATGTGTTCAGGCTTCTCCATGTTCTTCTGTCTTTTTATGTCACCCCTGTGGGCATTTTTTAGCGCAGCTCCGAGCAGGTTCGCCCTGTAAACGGAAAGTCAAGGTCATTGCTAACTGGTCGAACTGTGTACTAATAAAGCTCCTACAGCTGGAGCAGCATGCTGAGATGCACAGTGTTTTGCAAGGTTCCCACCCTGTAAAACCAAGCATCAGAGGAAATCTGCTGTTTTATTTTCTTTCTTTGTAAATAATGTCAGCTTTAATAAAACCTTTCATTAACACTGGGAAAATTAATCATTACTTTAGGCCTACTTTTGAGCTCAACATGACTTTGGTTGCCCAAAAAAACAGAATGAAGTTAAGTTGCGTGACAGAAAAGCTGTTGAATCTCAAACACGTACCCCAATTTCTGTTGGATCTTGATTGAAATTGGTAACCCACACACTACACATCAATTGGAAACCTTGAAGAAAATCACACAACCAAGAACTTAAGTCAATTACAAAATAAATGATGGAGTTTCAGGTAAAGGCAATGCTCAGAGTCGGCCATTATTTACCAGCATGCTGTACTGACACTTTTACATTTTACTCTTTGGTGTACTTTGGCGTGCTCTATTTACATCACACCCTCATTCCCAGCTAGTCACAGGGTGCATGTTGACTCATGATGTCTCAATTTCTTCCTCAGGTGTACACTATCTTGTCAGGGTGATTGCTGGGCAAGAAAAGAGGGGATCAAGACACGCAAACTCTCTCACACTCCTAATATTTTTCAAGAGGTGGCAGCTCCAGGACTGTGACATATAAATATGTCCATGTTAAAGACAAAACCCCATCATCTTCTCCTGTCATTATCAAAAGTAAGCACATTTTCAACTTCAGAGTGTAACCTGTTTCCTATGTACATATACTGATGTTGCCTGGGCTGCCACCTATTTGAGTGTGCAAGTGAAATTGTGTCTTTATGTAGCAGTTGTGCCAGGCTATGTTCAAGTGCAACTTGTTAAAGTTACTGAACCTGTTGCAGCAGTGTGCCGCTATCCTTCTATCAGGTCACTCTTTAATGATGCTGTTGCATTGTGTCTGTCAGCTGTGTAGATGTGTATGCGTGTGCATATGTGTAATGGCAGTATGTGTGGCTGCCATTCCAGACAGTGCAATGCTGTTAATGTATTTGTGCCTGTAAAAAATAATTATGACAAAATTACATACATACTACAAGCTATACATACATACTACAAGCTTCTGCTTCCACTTACAGCCTCCATACAAAGACGGGGTGAGGACAAAATTACCTGCGTATCTGCCAGTTCCTTTTTCCACACAAACAGTTCCTTTTTTCACACAAACATTTTGATTTGCACTTACATTTTAATTATTTACTAAGTTACAGGAATAATAAATCCTGTATATTTATATATTAGTTGTATAGCAATGATAATTTAATTGCCATTGCATTTTAACAATAAAGAAAAAGCTCAGGGTGCTGCTGCACCCTCAGCACCCCACTTTTTAAAAAATCTCATACATACATATTATACCACATGTGCACAAGATACTGACTGAGATAGTATCGTATACAGTGCAGTGGTTTTAGAATTATCAGACACTAGTTAGAGAAAAAGAAGGAGCAAAACCATCAGTGTATTCAGTAATACACTGGGCCTCATTCACAAAGATTGCATATGCACAAAATCTGTGCTTAAACCATGCATATAAACATTTGATACACAAATCCGTGATTCATCAATGAAAATTTGTTTGTACTCTGCGAACAAATTTAGAGCTCCCTGAGTACGGACAAAAGATGAAGGCCCGGCTATCTTAGAAAATGGAAACACACACCCCATTATCTAAATGGATTGCATATTAAAACTGCATTCACTGAATAAAGGCACTGATCTAACGTGCTGTACTGCCACTTTTCACTTTAGGTGAAAAAACTTTTAACTGAATAAATGAATTCATTCTCATCTCTCAAATTCATTCTCA
This sequence comes from Acanthurus reversus, assembly GCA_029823135.1. Taxonomy (NCBI): domain Eukaryota; kingdom Metazoa; phylum Chordata; class Actinopteri; order Acanthuriformes; family Acanthuridae; genus Acanthurus; species Acanthurus reversus. The sequence continues at coordinate 18,113,457 of JAPXVT010000018.1, forward strand.
TTTTATTAAATATTTCAATATCCAATCATTACTAAAGCATATGTCATCATGCAAGAAAGACAACATGAATGAATAATGGTTGAAGTTCAGATATTTCACTACTGTACATGCACAATATGTATATGTGGCAGATCCTCTTTTTTCCCTCTTTGGTATTCCTCTTTGGGGCCTTTCCCCATCTAGTGCAGCTAACCTCAGCAATATATTCTTCTTATTTCACTTCAGCTGAAACTGAAATGCTACTACAGTTGTGCTGTAGAAAGTGTAACATCGTGTTTTCAAAGCTTTTTTATGACATTCACAAGTCATTTAAAATTAGGTATTGCTTTACAAGCTAGTTTTTGGTGTGGTCCTGTTATAAATTCCCTGATGTTACTTCAAAATACTGGGTTTTTTATGTTATTTTAGTCTGGCCTTTGTTGGACAGCCCAGGGTCCTGATGTTTTTTCTAGCTGGCAATCTGTTGGTCAGCTATGAGGTCATAATTGATTACATGGAGGCAGGTGAGCTGCAGAAAGTATGCTGTGTCAGCATAATCCAAATGAGTTGTGAAGTTGTGAATGACACACAGAACATGTTTGATTATAGTTCATGTTAAAGTAAACTGCATTTAGTGTGCATTTTTGCGTAGTTATTTACAGTGTTTGCACAGCTATTCTGTGTGTGATTCTGAGAGAGTCCGTAACTGTGTTACTGATTAAGCTAATGCTAGTTCGGTTATGTGACTGTATGTGTGTATATTGAACATGCCAGCTAAAGCTAAAGGGTTAGCTATTTCTTTTCATATGGTATTTCTGTTATATCACTACATGTTGCTGCTTCACAGAGTAATGATTCATGCATGCAGTTAGTTATATTGAGGAGATGTTTATTGTTTAAACACAGAAGATATTATTTGTCAGAAATATTATTTGTGATATGTTGTATTTCTTGTTTATAGATATCATTCTCTAAATCATCCTCATCCTAAATCATCCTTATATCATCCTTGTCATCCTCCTCCATGTATCATCCTCAGTTCAATTCTATATAAAGCTGCAAAATTATTCTCTGTGTTCGTGTCTGCTCTCTGACCAGAGTTGCTGTTGTGGATGAAGTGGTCCCAGCATCAGACTTCACAAACACACATTCTCTAACAGGTCTTTACTGAACTACTACTTCATATTATGAAATTAAATCATAGGGGAAAGAGCTACATTTTTACATTCTCCCTAAAGATAAATATATTGATATTTGGTTGATAATACACATGATAACATGTAAATAATACATCACCTTTTAAATATTTTACATTTCTTTTCTCTTCTTATAATAGTAGGTGACAGTAATGCATCTTACCCTGGTTACTACCGCAATAAAAAGGGAAAATTTATTAGGTGTAATTTTTTTTATATGCATTTGTACAGCTCAGGTCACAGACTCTCTCCACCTTTCTATGCTCATATTTTAAGTGTAAACAGATTGCCAAAAAAGAGACACAACACATAATGAACAAAGTTAAAGATGCCTGGCAGTTTTTTTAATTTTTTTTCCCCCTCATATTGTAATATCATTATTGCAAACTCTTTAGACCGTGATAATCATGTGCTAAAAGTCTGATATCATGACAACCCTAGCAGATATAAATATAAGAAACCATATGTCCCCTTGCTGCTGCCATTTCCATCTCTAATGCATAATACATACGGCTCTACGTACATTAACTTTTCTGTGGTCGTGGCAAGCTGGAAATCAATGCAATCTCTTCCAGCTGTCATCGCAGAACATCTTCTTCCTGCCTGACAGATGAGCGACTCTCTGCCCTACACTTTATGTTGCCCTGATTAGATCCAGAGGCTTCCCATGGCATCAGCACCTGCATAGTGATTTGATCCAATTTACATCACCACACAAACAAATGTGAAAAAAAAAAATCTGTCCTCTTTTAAAGTAAGGAGCTATATTTTGCATTTTTAGAGTGACAAAGTTTTGTTGCAATGATGTTTACATGTAACAATCATCATACTCAACCTCAGTTTTATCATTTAATGTTTTTCAAGTAAGTAAGTAAGTTGTTTATCTGGTATGTATATGGTATTTATGTCTATGGTGGTGGCTGCATCACTTCCTGATTACCAAAACTATGGAGAGGGCCGAGGGTAAGAGTGTGGGTCAGAATGTGTGTGCATTAAAAGAATTAATGGTGTTAAAATAAATTTTCATTAACACATTACCTTTGACAGCACTAATTAGAAATAGTCTTCCTTGCTTATATACTAAATACCTCTTCAATTTTACTGAAACTACATTGATTATGTTTAGCTTAATACATCATAGACAACATAGAGAATTTATTCCATAAAACAAAAATAGCAAATAGCATAGCTGGTATTTAAATACACCCCCATGTAGACATATGCAGCATAACACAGGCAGCTTATTGACATTTTCTTAATTAACAACGCAGTTGCAGAAACTAGCTTTGACAAAACAGAAATTATTCCTACATAACAGAACAAAATGCACACTACATGCAACGTTCCTCCATCATAAACAATCATAAGATACTTTCTGGAGGTCAATAACAACTTACTTTCTTCAAAAAACACATCCTCTATCCACACAAAAGGGCTCTGCAGCCACAGTACAATGATAATGATAATGATAATGATAAGGATAATGATAATCTGAGTGCCTGACCAGTCATAATAAGAAAAACCCATTGTAAAGACAGTGGGGAGGAAGTGCTGCTGGGCTTTACAAATGATCACATACAGGTGCTCTCTGTAAACTTAAGGTGTCCTCTGCTCATTGAAACTTGTGAGGGGTTCATTGCAAGGGTGAAAAATAATCCTGATAAAATTACAAAATGCGAGTCTACTTCCAAAACATTCTAAGGCACAATGTAGGATTAATATTAAAATAAAGTGGTTTCAATGCATTGGTTGGCTTTAAAGGAATTGCCATCTAAGATAAAGGCATTTTAATTTTGCATTAATCCTACAGTGTGCCTTGGAATTTTTAAAGAAGACATTTGCATTTTATAATCCTTCGAAATGATAGGTAATTTACAACAATGTTGTTTTTTAATGTTAATTACAGTATTATTACCACTTATATTAATGGTAATAAACATCTTAATTAGGTTTGCAAAGAATATATAAACTGTTAACATGT